>NW_020872420.1:903524-916024 GCF_003789085.1 Penaeus vannamei
ATTCCCTCAGCACCGCCTCCGCTCGCGAGCCCAATCTCAGCCTCGCCGCGGGCTACTTCCTTTCAGGAATCGGGTCACGTGACGCAGCCAGTGGTTCCGCGCCGAAAGGGAGAGGAAAGGCACTGGCAAGGTGGGTGACGCGCGCGGGAAACATTTTATATCATGGCTGAGCGATGCAGGTGAATGTTTGTCAACGGCAAAGAGTGAGTTCACATCTAGGTGATTGGAGTCATGTATCTGTTTCCAACAAGGGAGGCACTTGAGTCGTTGATTACTTCACATGCAATGACACAGGCAATGAAACGCAGGAGAGGGTTCAGCTGCGGAGGGTTGTCCTCTCTTTTCTACCAGAGTAGTTCTTCCCCTGTTTCTACATATTCTACAGGCGCTGCAGTGATAGGAGACACCTTCTCCTGATATATTCTTGAATTTAGTTATAGAACATATAATAGGAGTCGTAGATGATTAGTGTCAAAGCTAAGTATGGTTTCGCTCGTTAACTCTGCCAGTTCTTTTTTGGACTTTGACATACGCTATTAGTTTGTGCTAGAAACGTTACGTTCTGATTGCTCGTGCGCACTTTTTCACGGAAGGGCTCTAGGATAAAGTGTTTATCATAACTGTACAGAGTCTTTGATATTCTGGAGGTTTCCGCGCGTCAAGTTTTTTTTTCTTTTTTAGTTATGATTTTTTCACTAAGAGAGAGAGGGAGAGGGAGAGAGACAGAGACAGACGATGCGAGAAACTTGTCATTGATATGAAATTCGTATTATTATCTGTCAGCCTACAAAACTGATTTACAAATTTATGTACAATCGTCACCAAATAATTTCTTCTCAATCCACCCATATCTCTCTTATACTATTATTTCCCTCATTTTCCAGCATTACCCTTGTTATCATAGTTGATAAACCCATCATAAGCATCATTATGAAGAATGGGAGGAATAGATTTAGAGAGAGTAGAAAATATTCAGAGATTGACCATCATCATTAACGTTACCCTTATCGTTTTCATCATAGTCGTTTTAAGTAATACTTTTATAATAAGTATACACTATCCCTATTATGATGACAATTGCCTTTATTACTATCCTAAATATCATCTTTATCATCGCATCACCATCACCATCTTCATCATCGTTTTGATTATCAATATCCTTTGCATTACTATATTAATATCAGTGTTATCTTTATTAGTAATAGTAATTGTATGATTATTAGTAGCAGTACAGATACTACTGTCATTGTTATTATCATCGTTATTTTAATTACTATTAGTATGACAGGCGTTACAATTAGTATTATTATCATCACTGTTGTGATTACACCTATCATTATCACTATCTATGTTATTACCTTTTGTGGTTGTACTCTTATCAGTTTTAGCATTAGTATGTATTAGGTTTTCATAACTATATTTTGATTATTGATATTACTATTATAACTATTATTATCATTATGCTATTATTATTTTTATTTTCATCATTATCATTCTTATTATTATCATGGCAACAGCTGAACATCCTTTAATGTGGAACAACTATTGAAGAAATGGTTACTAAATGTATGCAAAAAGTAGCGAGTTGGGAAGAAATGCCACATGCTATAGAATAAAAATTGAAGAAACGGGATTGCATTTTACATATTCAGCAGGAATCATCGGTGATACCTCTTAGATATTTTGACTTTTGTGAAACAGATATCAGCATATAGCTGGCCAGTGTCCAATGTCTTCTAATGGATGGTTGTCGAGGAATATGTACGAGATCAACTAATGGAGTTATATAAATTTAGGAGAATATGAAACTCAGTGAGATGGGTATTGCATTTGATGGATTTATTAACATGTATGGAGGAGGGAACAAATGCATTTATTTAACTTTAAGAAATTTTAATTAAAAGATAGCTTCGTTTGCGATTGATGTATATATTATATTAGTGCTGACTCCTCGAACCCTTAATTTCGATAAATAAATATAGACTTACAATCGAGAGTGGTAACACCTGTAAGTAAACTATATGTCTTATTGGTATTTATGAAATACGTATTCTAATGATATTGATGATTAGGAAGTCTGTGATGAGTAGTGATATGATAGATAGAGGGCAAATGAGTGGAAGGGAAAGGAGAGAGAGAGAGAGAGAGAGAGAGAGAGAGAGAGAGAGAGAGAGAGAGAGAGAGAGAGAGAGAGAGAGAGAGAGAGAGTCCTAATATTAAACATACAAAACTGTTTCTTATTTTTGAAACGTTGGTAGATTGCTTAATTTTTACGAAAACAGGTTCTTGAAAGATCCAAGAAGAGGTCGGCAACTTTATCATAATTCTTTAACATTAGATTTATTTCAGTGTAATGTATATATATATATATATATATATATATATATATATATATATATATATATATATATATATATATATATATATATATATATATATATATATATATATATATATATATATATATATATATATATATATAATATATATATGCTAAATTTTAATTATAGTAAAATTCCATTACAAGGCAGATGTTTCCGTGGTGTACTGGTTAGCACATGTGCCTCTCACGCGACAGACTCGGGTTTGAGCCCCGACGGAGACGAACCAAGTCTACTTTTATGCATTAATTTCTGTTTGCATCTTTAAATACTTACCTGCCCTTCTATCTATCTGCTCTTGTTTCTGTCTCTTTTCTTGTTTATATTGTAAAGGTGTATGGAGGAACTGGAGCGTTTGATTTTTCTTTTCTTTTTTTCTTCTTTTTTTGAGGTGGGTGTTTATGCGCGTTTTCACAATTTCGTTATTCCTCTCATAATCATGTGATTAGAATAGTGATTTGAGAAGCAAAGAATGGGAGGAAGAGGACGAACAAGTGATGAAGGAAAATGAATAAAACTCAAGACGGAGCAGGAAATGGGGAAGGAAGGAGTTTGCAATGAGATCCGATTAAGTATAATCATGGTTGCAGAGTTTTTGGACTTGCAACATAGAACGTACTGCACGATATCCTTTTACACTACCTTAATGTTTACTTATATGTTATGAAAGGTTTGTCCTCACTGTAGTTCGCAGAGTCGTGAAATAATGAATGTTACTCATTGTCCGGAATGAAAGCAAACCAGGCAGTATAGTTACCAAGGTGTGGAATCCTACTACTATTGCAGTGTGTCAGCTGGGTCCTATGATAAGCATATATCTAGTGTATAGGTAACTTTTGTTTTTGTTAAATGGATTATTCATTCGACCATTTTTATAACAAGTATTCTTTTAAACATATATAATTATATATTTTTATATATAAATATATATATTTATAGTATTCTTTAAATATATAAATTATATATAAATATATATTCTTTTAAACATATATACTATTGTTAAAGCATAACGACTTACAAATGTTATATATTGATCTATATTTGCCTTTGAAAACGTACTGCAGTTGGGTAAAAGTAGTTAACAGAAATTTACATGAAATTTAAGATAGAAACAAAATTTTATCTAATAGGAATTCGAATGAACACTTACGAAATTTAGTGTTCATCGTTGTCATTGAATGTTAACTAAAACTGCTTTCAAGACGATCGTAGTATTAAATCTACAAAACGCTTCAGAGATTAAAACTGATTTCCTCTGATGTTCAAAAATGAGTAAGAATCGGGTTGTCCTACTACTGGATATTTTAGGGAAAGACACGTTTTCTTTATTTGGTTTTGTTTATAATTTATTGGGTAATGTTTTGCATGTGCTGTTTTGAATATGACGGAATAAGTGTTATTTCTTTTCATTCAACGCAACTTCTTTCTTACGTTCCTTTATCTGCCTGTCATTTATTTATAGTTTTCCTTCCCACTTCCATTCCTCCTTTCTTATTTAATTCGTGATACCACGAAAGAGAAGTGTTGGGAATATGCATTGCATTGTAGCTTTTAAAATGCTAACATTTCATTTAGTAAAAGTATTAACAATAAATAGAGAATGAAATATGTCACCTTTCCAAATGCATACATCTCTATTTATCGGTTTTATTTACTGCAACTAGATTTTTTTCTGTGCTTTCATTTTCATGTTTCTTCCCTCTTTTCTTTTCTCTCTTTTTCTTTGTCTCAGGCGTCGTATTATAATGCACCTAATAATTATTTCAAGCTATTATTCGTAGATTACTGGTTATTTACTAATTCAATTATTTATTTCATTTGGTTATTTTTTCATGTTCTTTCCTTCTTTTCCTTTCTCTCTCTTTCTTTCTGCCTCAGGCGTCGTATTATTCTAACATTCTGAAGGCAGAAACGAGTGCTGACTTTTAGGGCTGTCAGTGGCTAAATGATACACGACGGATAAGAAGACATTTCACATTTGAAAGTCGTATATTTTTTTTTTCACTCCATCTCTGTAATAAATAAATAAAAGGCCAAACAGGCTGGGGAAAAGGGTATATTTACAACAAAGTAGGGCTTTCCGTCAACCAAGCTGCGAAGGCGACTGTTGTTGTCGTGTCCTTTGCGTCATGTGGAAGGAGATATTAGCTTTGATAATAAGTAAATTAGTTGATTGAATGTTAGATGGTTTTTGTGAGACAGGTGAAATAACTTGTGAAAATGAAGGAGTGGAATGAAAGCAGAACAAGTGATTGACAAGATGTTTTTTCCTAATGCCTAAATTTAGACGTAAGCCTATTTATAATTATATTGCATAATGTTGCACAACTGATTTTGATTTGCAAAACGCAATATGCCCTTATTTTTTCTAGAATTCTTTATAAAACAAAAATGTAAAAGAAACCAGTAAAAAGTCAAGGCAACAGGGTACCTGCGTGAAACCACCTCGTTCACTCGGCATGACGGGAATTGAACGTTGGACCTCCGAGTGAAAGTCAAGCGCCTTACCAGTGCACCACCGTTGCTTGTGGGGGATTTATAATGATAATAAAAGATAAACTTAAGGTGTATCGAAAAAAGTTCTTCCTTATTTGAAAACATTGTTACAAGTTATTGTGTGTGCTTCATGGTCCAATTCTTTAACCAATGACGAATAACATTTATTTTTTCTTTATTTGCTTATTCATTTTTTTATTTACTTTTTCAAAGAGAACCATTAGTTAATCCCGAGTTTAGTGTTAGCATCCTATAATTTATAAAGTTTGGCGGTTCTTATCACCTAAAATAGAGGTGATTTAGTTATCAGTGATTTAATATGCAATCTCATTTCCTTGACAATCATCGCGATGATAGTTATGGAAATCATCCTTTTAGTGAGAATAAATGCCTTTTTAAAATATAATATAGATCCCTCCAAACGGAAAGCCATTCAAGAAAAGTTATGTCACAAATCATATCGCAATTTGAGTTTATAAATTTACCTTTTTACCTCTCGTTTGATACAATATTAGTACATACAGACAAAGGATGCCTTTTTGACCAAATTAAACTCAAGTTGTAAGATATTTTAGAGTAGCGAAGGAAAGAGTGAGAAAGAGATAAAAAAAAAAAAAAAAAAGTATCATTGTATCGAAAGAGCAGGTCATGAAAGAGGAAACTTCACATGATGGATTATGAATCGCGAGGCGTGACGCTCACATGAAATGAAATCAATAACTAAACAACAATGATTATGGAAATGCAAGTCACGATCCCCGGACTCTCATGACTTACTCGAAAAGCCAAATAATGTGAGTCGTGTTTGTTGAGTCGGGAGAGGAATGGCAATTACGACGATAATTAGGGTAACAACAGTAAAGATAATGATGTTATGATGACTATGACAACGACAATGATAATGCTAAATATAACCAATCTGTGAGCAAGACACCCAACAGCATTTTGATGTACACAAAATATATATACGTTTACATGCTGGAAAACCTTGACTTTTTTCAGGAAATACCTACTACTGATACTTCAAAATCTCTCATGGACCAAAATAGAATATTGAAGTAAGAATAGCGGAAAACAAAATATCACAAGAGAGGGATAAAAAAGATAAATAAGGGCAGATGCGTAGAGAGAGAGAGAGAGAACGAGAGATAGAGAGAATTATATTGATAGTGATCAGTAAGAAAAAGAGCTCATTGTAGTTGCCAGGTGTATATTTCTTCTTGGGTTGTGGGATGTTCCTCGTAATCAACAGGAGAGGGAAACACAAATCTTGAATCTAGTAGGTACTATTCTCAGGAGTTACATGGGGGCGAGAGCACACATCTGTCTCCTATGGTTGACCAGCGCCGAGAGACCGAAATTTGGCGGGAAACCTCGCTCACAGGCAATGTTGCTAGGTCACGTGGCCAAGGACAGTGTTGCCACGTCACATGCAATAAAAGTACAAATGCAGGAGGCTACATCAATACAGGGAACATACATTGGCAAGATTATGCGTACATACAATACATATAGAAATAAGGATTAAACATAATACAGAATATATATTGTACAAACTATAAATAATGCATGAATCCTCACATATCTACACCAGGCATTAATGTCCATAGGCGCAACTTTTCATTTTCAAGTAATATGGCCTTGCTATGTTAGTGAGCAATGATGGTATTTATATAGAAGTTATTCTAAAGCCTAAGTTGAGTTCCTCTTTTTTATTTCGGGTAGCCTCTCCCCGGACACACGGTCAATCTTTTAATCTAGGTCCTTCAAGCAAGGACCTAGATTAAAAGAGGTTGGTAATTTCATTTCATTCTTCTACGACTGGATTTATTTCAGTGGAATGGTAGGCATACAATAATGTAAAATACATCTTCCTCTTTCAGTGAAAGCACGCATACGCACGCGCACGCGCGCGCACACACACACACACACACACACACACACACACACACACACACACACACACACACACACACACACACACACACACGTACACGTGTAATATGTTATCGAAAACACTAGTAAAATCAAGAATTATTGAAAGAGTTTCTGCTGTGTAGTGGTTAGCATGGTCGCCTCCTACGCGACAGACTCGGGTTCAATCCCCGACGGATACCGGGTATGCAGTGATTTCCTTTTTCAGTGAAAGCACGCATACGCACGCGCGCGCGCACACACACACACACACAAACACACACACACGTACACGTGTAATATGTTATCGAAAACACTAGTAAAATCAACAATTATTGAAAGAGTTTCTGCTGTGTAGTGGTTAGCATGGTCGCCTTCTACGCGACAGACTCGGGTTCAATCCCGACGGATACCGGATATGCAGTGATTTTTTACATTAATTTTTCTTTGTATTTCTATCTATTTACCTTCCGTTCCATATATATTTCTACTTTTATTTCTCTCTCTCTCCGGTGTTTGCAATACGAAGGAGTATGAAGAAATTAGGCGTGATTTTGGATTTTTTTAATTGCTTGGTTGTTTATTAGTGTTTATACGCGTTTTCACAAGTCTGCTGTCACATTAGTAATATGAGAAGCAAAGACTGGGAGGAGGAAGAAGAGGACGAACAAGTAATGAAGAGAAAGAAATAAAACTCAAGACGAAGTAGGAAAAGTGAAAGGAAGAAAGAGCGGCAAATGAAGCAAATTTTGTTTTTTTATCTTGTTATCTTCGTTCCAGTTTGCCTTCTTTAAGTAAGAAATGCGAGTTTGCAGGAGAGAAGAATGATCTCCTTTTTACAGTAGCTTGATAATTACCTATATATTTTGAAAGGGTTGTTTTCACTACAGTTCACAGTGTCATTCATTCATTATATGAATGCTATCTTGGCCCGCAATCAAATACAAATATGAACTAGACAAACCAGTCAGTACCAAGGTGTGAAATACTACTACTAATGCACTGTGACAGCTGGATCCTGTGCTTATCGTATTTCTTGTACCGTATGAGATGAATTGGTGTAATTCTCCTTCCAAGATTTCTTGTCCACATTTCATGTTATTCTCTCTTCTCATGATATATTTTTTTTCAGTTATATACTTTTATTCTGAGACCATTTGAGATATGTTATCCATTTGAAGATGTTTAAAACCGGTATTCTTTCAAACATATGCACTACTGAGAAAGCATGTAATTTCATGGCGACTTACAGAAGTTGTATTTTGATTTATATAGGTGTTCGTAAACGTAAACGTACTGCGGCTGTTACTTCTATAAAAATTATGAGAAATTTATGATAAAAACGTGATTTCATCTAACAGGAATTCGAATGTCCATCAATGATTTACACAGCAAAACATATCAAAACAACTAAAAAAGCTTTAAATCGTGTTTGTTAAAACTCTACGGAAAAAAGACGCATGTTTCACCAATATAATTACGGTCTACTAATGTGCGGTTAAATCTGGGCTTACTTTTGTCTGGTTGCCTCACAATACAAAAGCAATAAAATTTTGATTACACAAAAATTGCCGATATCCCGAGCGTGTATGTCTGCCGCGAAGGAACGCCCATGAGCCTGAAGAGCGAGGTACATTTTCGTCATTAATAGCTGGATAAGAGCCCGCTGTAGCTTAACCTATAATACATCCTACTATTTCTTCCGTTCTATAAAATGGCGTTGTCCATTTCCCTCTATCACCGCGCGTCACACAAACGGATAACCTCATTCCTACATAATTTTCAATTTTAACTAAAATTTGCGGTGCTGCTCACATCGGGCAGGAACGGTTGCGCAGCATGGACACGGCGTCCTCCATGGAGCCGCCGCTCTTTCAGTTATTGCTGTCGCACGCTACATTTAACATTAGTTTATCGATGGGAATAATGCTAGAGCCCCCTTCTATGCGCAAATCGAGACAAATCACACTCCCAAAAGGTTTGTGCACTCGTTGCGAGTCTTTTCCGTCACCCGCGCTCATTTAGCGCCCTGCTCATTATTGTTGAGATTGAGATTGAGACCCGCCCATCAGAAGTTTTTCCGTGACATGCCCGCAACGTCATCCTGGTCCCCATTCGTTATGGCAATTTGATTGCGCGCGCGGTTATTGTACACCGATTCAAAGGCGATGTATGCAACAGACAAAAGAAATTAACGTTTAATATTTATCATTAATATTGCGTTTGTTAATAATCTGCCTGCGTTTATTGCAAAATAAGACAAAGAATTAGTTAGTTGCACTCTATAAATATTTGAGTATATATATATTCGTGCAATATGCAATGTGTGTAATATGCCGGTTCTCGTTATAATCTATTTAAATCTTACTAACCTTCTATTGCCGTACCTCCGTATACTTAGTCAAATATTGTTGATGTTGTAGTTTTTCTGCAGAAAAATGCAAATAGCGATTTATCAACATTTCAGCCGGCTATATATTTTCCAACATTTCACACCCAAACCCTTCTCACACAGTTGACAGACAGACACTGAACGTTTTTTTTGTCCGGTGCACACTTTCCGAAAATAGCGAGTTCTGATTGGTCAAGAAATACTGACGTCATTTTCCTCAGTTTTCATTGGCCAGGATTTGTCGCCGTTTATCATACAGTATAATCGCTACCTTGCCAGTAATTGCTAGTTAAGCATGGTGTTCCTGTCTTACTCTTTGACACACGATTCATTTAATATCGCCGATTCTTAATAAATATGCGTCGGAGTTCACGAAAACATGTATTTTGTTCCGTAATAACGTTTTATATATATATACAATGGGGAAAAAATCCTAAGTACAGATTTAAATATCTTACCTAATTTTATTCACTCTCAGAAGAAGTACCCATCGAGAGGAACTGGGACTGGAGAGGGCTGGTCTCGCTGAACCCCGCCTTGCGGCGGGTATAATGATGCCGCTTCCACAAAAAAAAAATGTAAGGGGGAATTAGATTTTTCTGTGATAAACAAATATCGCGCGATGTATTGGGGCAGATATTCTGATCTAATTCCGGGCCTCCTTATCCATTCTTTAAGATCGCGCCACAATCTTTCAATGTTCTGTGTATGGAGTTGTGGGTCGTGTGGGTCTACAAAATTCTCAGAATGATTAATACTCAGATGTTTGTAACCAAGATGTTTTAGGTTTCGGTAGGCAGCCCATTTATCACTGTATATCATACTGTCTGGTTTTATATATTTCTTAATCAGGGGTATGAGCGTGTCAGCACTCCTGTCGCCATCCACGAGGAACAATGAATTTCTTTTACTGACACGCTCAATACCCCCAAAGACCCACACGTGGCTCACCTGTCTGCCCCTGTTATACTTGCGCCGCACGAGCAGCGTCTCGTCGATTTCAACGATTATCCCGGCACCTCCTATTGAATTTTGATTTTGTAACCACCAATTTTGGGTTACTTCAGAACAAAAACTCCTCCAATCTACGCTAGTAGGTCTAGACATGCCAATACATTTAGTGACAGTTTGATGATCCCAATACTTTTGCAACCAATGATTAACAAAGAAAACTATTTTGCAACCAATGNTCGGCACGTCATAATCTAGCTCTTCATATATCTTTTTATTTATCTAACAATATCTACACCTTAGTATTTTCGTTACTGAACATCTCTCTTGGATTAATATTTTTTATTGACAGGCCTTTTTGTACAGAAACACAAGATTAAGATTAGATTTGTTTATTATTATTTTATTATATTCGATATGATCCCCCTTGATGATGGTCTCGAACTTTCTGTTTTCTCCCTCTCGTTACAGTTTACTTTTTTCTCGCGCTTTCCATTTTTCTACCTTTATATCAAGAAGAAATGAAAATCTAGATTGAACGATGTAACAATACAGCAACAACAATAATAATAATGACGTTGATAATAGTAGTAGTAATAATAACAATAACAGATAGAGAATCGACTATCATTTATAGCCTATATCTTGCAGCCGTATGGGACATTGTATTTATTAATAGTATTAATTAAAAGTCTCTCTCCTCCCTTCTCTTTCTCTTCTATCTCTGTTTATGTTACTATTACTATTATTAGTTTTTCTTATCATATGTACATACATTTCTTTATATTTCTGATTTTCACAGATTTTACCTATATTTCCTCGATTTCGATCTTGATTTAATTCATATTTACTGTGTGATGAACAACTTCCTGTGCACAAGAGTAGAGCGAACATTGAGAATTAAGCATGAAAAGGAGCCATAATACAGTTTATTGAGGCAAAAAAGGGTAATATTTTGAAGAATACAGAACTTTTAAAAATATTTTCTGATAGCATGGCTAGCATACAGAGAGATTTAGATAGACGGATATATATAATAGATATACACACATACACACATTCATGGAGAAAGAAATGCAAATTAAAAAACATGGCTTCTCCGTTTTCTTTTAAAATGAGCCTATTTTCTGTAATCATATAAGAAATTTATCGTGCATTTGTAGTACCAGCAAACCTGAATAAATAAAGCAATGGGAATAAATAAAAAAGGATCTACAGCACAGCTTACTAAACAAAGAAGGTAACACACACACACACACACACACGCACACACACACACACGCACACACACACACACACACACACACACACACACACACACACACACACACACACACACACACACACACACACACACATATATATATATATATGCATATATATAATATATATATATATATATATATATATACATATATATATATATATATATATATATATATATATATATATATATATATACATACATATATATATATATATATATATATATATATATATATATATATATATATGTATATATATATGCGTATTTACACATATATATGTGTGCGTGTTGTGTGGATACACATTCACGCCCCCCTCCCCCCGAAAGAAAAACTGAAAAGGCGCCTAACCCAGTAACTAGTTATAGTTCTGATGTATTCGTTATTCAAATGTGTTTAGCCCGTGATGATGATGATGGTAGTGATAACGATGATAACAACAGCAATGATAATGATGACATAAAATAATGCTAATACTAGTAAAGAAAATTGCATCTACGGTAATAGTGTTGTCCACGCCAAGCCTACTTCCAGTGTTATTGCCTCCACCTAATAATGTTTTTTAGTGTGACTTTATGAATATGCGCCCTGAGTGTTGCCCCTCAATTTATCTCGGTCACTTTCCATTTCTCTCACCCTCACTCTCATTTTCTCACACTCTGTCTCTCCATTCTACCTATTGTAATTGTGTTCGAGTGCAGCTCTCTCTCTCTCTCTCTCTCTCTCTCTGTCTCTGTCTCTCTCCCTCTCTCTTTCTTTGTCAGCTACTCTGTCTGTCTGTCTGTCTGTCTGTCTGTCTCTCTCTCTGGGTCTCTGACAGTTTTACAGCTTCAAAATGTGGCACTTCATAGTAGGTATTATAGAATAGTAGAATAGTAGGTCATTAGATTTTTCTCGATTTATTATCTTACACACGTGGTAACAAGTATGATGTTAACTGGGACACACACACACATGTATGATGTTAAGGGGGGGATACACACACATGTATGATGTTAACGGGGATGCACACACACATGTATGATGTTAACTGGGATACACACACATGCATGTATGAATATATGTATGTATATATATATCTCCCGTATATATATATATATA
>NW_020872420.1:918524-936895 GCF_003789085.1 Penaeus vannamei
TATATATATGTATACATGTATATCTTGGTGTATAAATGTATGTATGTATGTAAAGATTCATCTACATATATGTAAGTATCTGAATATTTACTTACCAACCTATCAACACATGTACGATAATTGCTTGTTTATTTAAAGTAAGGTCAGCGCATCTTTCCATTATCAGTAACGCAATAAAATTAGGAATTCAAATTGAAATTCCTTTGTCAAAGATCAACCGTGTGCTCGGCGAGAGGCTGCCCGAAATAAAACAAAAGAGGAACTCAGCTTCCGCGTATCTTTGGACACCGTGTAACTTCGGGCAGTGTGCAGCTTTGGTTATGGCGAATCTTTGGCCTCCATGCAATTTTAGCAATCTCTCATCTTTACTTGCCATGCAACTTTAGCTATCCCGTATCTTTGGCTCCCGTGGACCTTTGAAACAGCTGATACTGAGGGACCAAGTGAGTGCAAATGTTGAATAAAGAACTGTTTTTTTTCGGGTGAATTCCCCTTAGACCAGGTGCTCCGAAATTGGGGCCACGGGGACTTTCTGGGGGGCCTTGGAGCAATAGGAAAATTATGTCGTCGAATTAAAATGAACTTTATCCCACAGTTCATACAATTGCCTCACATATCAATAAAATGGAATCTTTCCACAAAGTATTCTTGTCCTATAACTACTGACATCATTACACTATTCATCCCTAGTAATAACTGAATCTGAACATATGGCAGTCGCATGATTATTGCATGTTGGTCGGGGCCAGAATGAATAAGGTACGGTATATGAGACCAAAAGAGGTGACGTTTTTACCTGTGCGTTGTATTTAATATCTTGGCATAAGAAGCTTTGGTTTCCAATACGGGAAGGAGAAAGGGGGTGTGGGGGGGGGGGAGAAGGATGGAGGAGAGAGAGAGAGAGAGAGTACTATTGGTATCGCCAACAGTACTCTCAATAACAAAAGCTCAAAATGGAAGACCTGATTAAGTTCATCCTCTCTCTTAGGGAAAAGCAAAGAAAAATGACAGGCTCGTAAAATACACGAAACTAGAACTACCAAGGAAGCTCATCTTATAAAACACAATAATGATAAAGAAAAAGTTTACGAGACAAGGAAAGTAGTTCTCCATTCTCTTCCTATTATCTGCAGTGTAAATTAAGAACATGGACATTTTTGCTTTCATAGTTTATACTTTGATGTGTTTAGGGTTAACTTTTATAGATCGTGTGGTGTGTCTTAGTTAACCCATTCATTGGAAAGAAATTTCTATATTATTATATGATATTGATGAAAATGAAGGCGTCAAACACATTTCCTTATACATATGGATATGTATTTTTCTCTTTATATATATATATATATATATATATATATATATATATATATATATATATATATATATATATATATATATATATATATTATATATATATATATATATATATATAAAGAGAGAGAGAGAGAGAGAGAGAGAGAGAGAGAGAGAGAGAGAGAGAGAGAGAGAGAGAGAGAGAGAGAGAGAGAGAGAGAGAGAGAGAGGAGAGAGAGAGAGAGAGAGAGAGAGAGAGAGAGAGAGAGAGAGAGACAAACACACACACACATATATACATATATACATATAGAGAAACACGCACTGTCTGGCCTAAACCCATAGAATCAGTGCCAGGCGGGGAAAAAGGAAAAAAAGAACCTCAACTTCTCAACAATTCATCTGCGAGCGATGATTACGGCCGGAAAGAAACAGTTTGAACCAGTACTCAGAGATCGCTTTTTCCAAGTGTTTTCGCCAGGCGTGTTAAGCCTCACATTCTATTTAGTACTTTGATTTCATGTACTTTCATGATTTTCATTGTCATCATTGCAAGTCTTGTCTGTTTTCAATTAAAAAGATATCTCAGCTCGCGTTTTCCCGAAGGGTGATATTTTGCATTTGTAGTCAAATTCAATCAAAAGAGAGAGAAGGCAATATAGATAGATAGACAGATAGAGAGATAGATAGATAAATAGATAGACAGATAGATAGATAGATATACACATACATATACAAATACAAAAGAAGTAAAGAATGAAATAAATAAATAAATAAAATTAAGTTATGATAATATGATGTTAACTTTTCCTGAATTGTTTATATATATATATATATATATATATATATATATATATATATATATATATATTTTTTTTTTTTTTTTTTTTTTTTTTTTTTACGGTTGCATCTACTCTGGGGATTTTCCTTACTAGCTTTGCAAGGTTGAATGAGATTACCTTTTACAAGTCGAATCTTCCCTTTTTTCAGTAAAATATATTTTTTATTCGATCTCAGCTCGCGATTTTAACGTTTTCCGAAGGAACATACGAGTTTTATTTTATTATTATTTTTTTAGTATGATTTTTTTTCTTTTTTTTTTTACCTTTTAATAATCATTTTTGATAAAACAGGCGTATCTATAACCAAAAACTGCCTCGAAGGCAGGTATTTAACCGATTAAGCCATTGCGAACATCTCTGAACCGCTATTCGGGATAAATAACATGCAAGATTATTGTTGGTGTTCTTGGTTTTCGGTGAAATTGTCATTGGAGTTTGTCTAGTTTGTCTCTTTCGTAGCGGGGCTATGGAGAAATAAGAAAATTGTGACTTCAAATGAAACTGAATTTCATCTCCCGTACAGTACCTACATATTTCCCACTTATCAATAAATTGTCATCTTTCCATAAAGTGTTCTTGTCCTATGGCTACTGACCCAATTCCTCGATTCATAACTAGTAATAACTGAATCGGAAAAGATGGCAGTCTCTGGGCGGGGCCATGGAGATTGTTACATCTTGGTCGGGAGCAACAGAATGAAAGAGGTTGGAAACCTCTGTCTTGGCCTACATGAAGTCTTGCTCACTTACCATTATCAACTTTGAATCAGTGTTCCTCTAATGACACACAAGGATATCATTATTAGCATTGAACAGAATTCGAAGATCCCGGACAGGGTCTTGGCCTCCTTCAGTAACCTGTTTTCCAGTCTGTTACATTCTATTTTTCTCTATCTTCTTCTTGCCCTTTATCTCTATCATATTCCTCTGTCTGATTCAACTTTTTCTTTCTCTTCCTTTTATTTTTCTCTTTGTCTTTCTCTTTCTATTTATCGCACTCTTTCCTTTACCTCATCATTATCCTATTGTAAACGCGAATGTTATCTTATGGCTCGCCTTTTTACAGATACAAAATTAAGATATTTCAACAATCAAAATTCCGCAGGATGTCTCTCACACCTTTCGATAGGTCGGTTATTATATTTTTTTTCATCTTTATTATGAGTTTTTATTGCTATTCTTCGGAACAATATCATTGTTATTGTCATTACTCCTATTACATTTTTAACCAATGTTGTTGTTTTTCATCTTCTAATGAATATCCTGCCCCGCGATTCACGGTAATCTACCATATAAAGTTTCCCATTTCCTATCATTGGACTGAGATTATCTTTTACTAGTCGAATGTTTCCTCTTTTCAATAAAAATACATTTTTAAAGTATCAGCTTGCCAGTTTTTCCCAAAGGCTGATATTTTCTATTTGTAATAGAATATTACAAAAAGAAAGATAAAAGGGTAAAAAAAAAAGAAAAAAAGAAAGAAAAAAAAATAGCTGGTATGAATACTTTCCCGGAATGGGTTTTCGTCAAAGATTTCAGATACTAATTAACAGTTTAATTTACTATGGTCACTTTCATTACATTCAGTGCAAGGTTGACTAAGATTATCATTTACATTTTTTCCCCTATTTTCATTAAAAAAATTATATTTCAATTTCAGCGAGCGTTTTTTTTTTTTTTTTTTTTTTTTGCGCCTGTTGGATATATATATAATATATATATATATTATATATATTATATATATATATATATATATATATATATATATATTATTCATTACTGATAGTAAAATAAGTTTATTCAAAAACAAAAACTCAAAGGACTGGGAATCGAACCCCGCCTCGAAGGCAGGCATTCAATCGATTGAGCCATTGCGAATTTTATTGCAATGGCTATTCGGATAAATAAGATGTGAGATTGCTGTTCCTGTTTCTTGTTTTTCGGTGTTTTCATTGGGATTTATTTAGTTTGTGTTTCTTTTGTGTGCAAGTGGGGAGGGGGGGTGGGGTAACACGATGACAAAGCTGCTAGATAAAGGAAGAGAAAGGGAGAGAGAGGAACATCGGCAGAGAAACAGAGCCAGAAACACAAACCAAGTTACTTTCTCTAATAAAAGAAAGGAGAGAGAACGGAAACGAAGAGGGTAGATAGAAAGAGAAAGAAAAAACAATGCTGTGAATAAAGATGATAAAGAATAACGCTAATCGTAATAAGTGGCAATGACAATCAGAATAATGACGCAGATGAATATTATAATGATTGTAATAGTGATAATGGCAGTAGGATGCACATGAATGTATCAATACTGAACATTTGTATTCCAGATGTCTTTAATATATAATATTTTTATTTGAAATCCTCGAATATACAGTTTCCGCCTCTTCTATTAGTTTCTATTTTAAACTAATAACAAAAGTATTTTTTTCAATCCTCTCTCTCTCTCTCTCTCTCTCTCTCTCTCTCTCCCTCCTGTCTCTCCATTTGTCCATATCAATACATTGTTATCATTATCATCATTAAAATTTGTATTACTATCACTATCATTAATATCATTAGTATCATTAATATGACCATCGTTATCATTATTATCAGTATCAATCAAGAAGGCCGCCATACAAACCTTCGTCTCTAGCATAAATGGAACGAACAGGAAGCTTCGGTTCGTCACAAAAGGTAAGTATGTGTTCGTACAGTCACATACATTATTTTTCTGTTCGGGGAGAACTGCTGGACACAAGCCAATAATGATTATGTATCATCAATGAAAAGGTGAGCGTTAAAAGAATGTATGTATATATACGCTTCTTTGTATGTATGTGTATTTATGTATATGTGTATATGTGCTATATGTATGTATCCTATGTATTAACATACTCAACAACTGCGCGCGTACGAAACGGATGCATTCTGTCAGCCAGGGAAATAATGTTTTCAATCAGCCAGGAATTCAGTCTCGGTTCCTGCTTGAAATTCTTTTGTCAAAGAACTGCATATTCGGCATGCAGTTCCGGAAATGGCATACCTTTGGGCATAATGCAAATTTGGGCCATGCAACTTAACCACTATGCGGCTTTGGCCACTGTGCAATTTTGGCTATCGCGCATGTTTGGCTCCAATGCATGCAACTTAACCACTATGCGGCTTTGGCCACTGTGCAACATTGGATATCGAATGCCAGAAATCTCTTTCCCGCGGCATCACCTTCATTGCATTTGAGCTTTAAATAATCGATATATATGGAGTGAAGGAATGCAATTATATAACTTAAATAGATATGTAATGGAGAGAAATATGATTATTTTGTGATAGATGGATGGATTGATTAAACCTCATTACTGCTGACACCTTTAACATGAATTTCGACAAATAACTGTAGACTTGCAAACGAGAGGGGTAACAGTCACCTCTTACGCGACAGACTCGGGTTCAATCCCCGACAGATACTGGTTAGATATATTTTTAAATGTATTTTTGTTTGCATCTCTATCTACTTAGATTCAGTTCCATTTCTATTTCTATTGTTATTTCTGTCTTTATCTAGTGTTTACAAAGCGAAGGAGTATGAAGGAATGAGAAGGTTTGATTTTTGGATTATTATTTTATTTTATTATTATTATTTTTTTTTTGGGCTTGTTTGTTAGTGTTTTCTGTCATATTAGTAATATGAGAAGCAAAGACTGGGAGGAGGAGGAAGAGGACGAACAAGTGATGAAGAGATAGAAATAAAAATTAAGACTGAGTAGGAAAGGTGGAAAGAAAGATGCAAAAGAAGGAACAAATTATGTTTTTATTATCTTGCTTAATGTTATCTTCGTTCCACTTTGCCTACTTCAGAAGAAGTATGGTTTTATAGGAGAAAAGAATTATCTCTTTTACAGCAGCTTGATAATCACCTATATATTTTGAAAGGGTTGTTGTCACTATAGTTCACAGCGTCTTGAAATATATGAAAGCTTGTTTGGTCCGTAATTAAAAACAAATTCGAAGTAAACAAACCAGACAGTACAACTACTAACGTGTGAAATACTACTAGTAGTGGACTGTGACAGCTGGATCCTGTGCTGACCATATCTTCTATTTTGTACCGTGTGAGATGTAATTCTTGATTTTCTGTTTGTACCGTGTGGGATGAATGTAATCACCTTATAAGATTACTTGTCCACATTTCGTTTTATTCTCTCTTCCCATGAAACTATTTTTTCCCATATATATATATATATATATATATATATATATATATATATATATATATATATATATATATATATATATATATATATATATATTATATATATATATATATATATATATATATTGATAACATTTGAAGATTTTTAAAACGAGTAATCTTTTAAACACATATACTGCTGAGAAAGCAGATAAATATCTACTATTTGAAAAGAGGTAGTTGAAAAGGCTGTTAACTTTATCATAATTCTTTAAGATTGGACTTATGTCATTGCAATGGTAGGCATACAGTAATGTTTAGATACATTTAGCTCTTTGGGTGAACCAAACACCCACGACATATATTTATGTAACATTACATACATAGATGTTATAAAAGTGTTTTCTTAAAAGATCAAATTTTAGTTTAGTAAAATTCATTTGACAAAATATACTTTTCTGTAGTGGTCAGCACAGTCGGCCTTACGCAAGTCTCGGTTCGAACCGACGGAGGCGACACTTCAATGGCTTTTATGCATGCATTTCTGATTGCATTTCCATCTGCTTACCTACCCTTCTCTCTTTTTTGTTTACAGTGTGAAGGAGTATGAGTGTTTGATTTTACTTTTTTTTTGGATGTGCTTTGTTTGTTAGTGTTTAAG
Source organism: Penaeus vannamei (assembly GCF_003789085.1). NCBI lineage: Eukaryota > Metazoa > Arthropoda > Malacostraca > Decapoda > Penaeidae > Penaeus > Penaeus vannamei. The sequence goes on from NW_020872420.1 coordinate 925,488, forward strand.
CGCGGTTTCACAATTTTGTTATACCTCTCGTAATCATGTGATTGCATTAGTAATATGAGAAGCAAGGAATGGGAGGAAGAGGACGAACAAGTGAAGAAAATGAAAATCATGAGCAGGAAATGGGAAGGAAGGGAAGAAGATATGATGTTATATTGTCTTGTTTAGTGTTATCTTCGTTCCACTTTGCCTTCTTCAGATAAGAAACACGAATTCATAGAAGAGAAGCATAGGTCTGTTTGCAATGAGATCCGATTCAGTAAACTACGCTTGTTTACTATACATTATGAAAGGTTTGTTGTCACTGTAGTTCACAGTGTCATGAAATAATGAATGCTACCTATGGTCCGGAATGAAAACAAACCAGATAGTATAGCTACCAAGCGGTGAATTACTATTACTATTGCATTATGACATCTGGATCCTATGCTAACTATATATCTAGTGGATAGGTATCTTTTGTTTTTATGTGAAATGGATTGTTAATGATTACGAAATTTATTGTTTATCGCTGAGATAAACAAGAATGACAACAATAGGGTTAAATCTACAAAGGTAAAGGTAATAATATAAATGTTTATAGTTATGAGACCAGAGAAGGTAATAGTGATTTTTATGATCATAATACTTTGAAAAATAACAATGATAGTAATGATGATAATTGGTAATAACAACGACGGTGCTAATGACAGTAATAATAACAGCAGAAGCAACAACAATAATAACTGGCAATGATAAAAATAATAATAGCATCATTAAAACTATCATAACAATAATATCAATAATAATGATAACGATCATATTTATAATAAACAATAATGATACTAATTCTAAAACACACAAGCGCGCATTGGTGATCGGTGGGGGGGGGGGGGGGCGAAAGGGACAATATAAAGGAGATTCTCAGGCTAACCCATTGCTGCCGCGATGGCCGAGTGGTTATCGCACCGGCGTTCTAATCCCGAGGTCCCGGGTTCGAATCTCGTCGCGGCAGTGGCCACAGCCAAGTATCCGAAGAGACCATGGCGAAGAGTGCATGTACTAGCCAGCCATTGCACTTTCCTGCCGAAAGGCAAGTCAAAGCGTAAGTAGTGAGGGCTGTATATATTATTTTATACAAAATCAAAAGTAAATCTTTCAAGTATTCTTAGATGTACTTTTGACTTTGTATAATATATATACAGCCTCATGATGACTATGAGTCCTTTCGTTATCATTATTATTACTGATAAAATTATAATTTTTACTATTACTACTGTTATCATTATCTTTGGTTAGGTTCCAATAACACCTCAGTAGCAATACTTACTATTTATTTGTTTTCTGTCTTGATTCACCCCATTTTATTTAATTATTGTAAACCATAAACGAGCAGTTAACGGCCAGCAGCTCAGGGAGGGGGGGGGGGAGTTTCCGACCCCCTATTTGCCGGGTTTTCGGCAGTGCACCTGAGCCTTAGAGCTGGATAGGTTTGTTTCATTGTTCACTTTCTTTGCTCGTTATTGTGGAGTGTGTCCGGTGTATTATTTTTACTTTTTTTTTCTAATATAAACTCGTTTTAACGTGAAGACCTTTTCATTTTTCATCTTTTATGATTTACTTGCTAAGCACTCGAGGTGCGAACCAACGGAAGCCAGCCAGCCCACCGCGGGCGTCAGAGTGGGCGCTCGAGCCATCGCAGAGGCTGTTCGCGACATCTTATGCTTAGTTGTTTATTGATAGAGGGCAAATGAGAGAGAGAGAGAGAGATAGAAAGGGAGAGAGAGAGAGAAAGAAAAAAGAGAGAATGAAAGAAAGAAAAAATATCCAAATCATAATCATATAAAACTCTTCTACTTTATTTGTTTATTTATTTATTAAAGATTGGACGCATTTCAGTGCAATGGGATGCATACAGTTGCGTTTAATATGACATTTTACTCTTTGGGTGGGCACACACACACACACACACACACACACACACACACACACACACACACACACACACACATACACATACACATACACATACACATACACATACACACACACACACACACACATATACACACATACATTACACATACTTGTGTAATATGTGTTCTCCTGAAAAAAATAAAATCGTTTAAATTCACTGTCATTAAGTTTCCGTGGTGTAGTGGTTAGCATGATCGCCTCTTACGCAACAGACTCGGGTTCGAACCCCTACGGTGACGACACACAGTATTTTTATGCATGAATTTCATTTTACATTTCTATCTATTTTGTTTCTCTCTCCAGTGTTTATATTGTAAAGAATTATGAAAAAAATGGAACGTTTAATTTTGTAATTTTTGGTTTTGCTTAAAACAAACGAACATATAGAAGAGAAGAATCATAAGTTCCTTAGCAATGGGATCCGATTTAGTATAATCATAGTTACAGAGATTTTGGAGTTGCAAAACAGAACGAACTGCACGATCTCCCTTTACAGTAGCTAATTTTTTACCTTTATATTATGAAAGGTTTGTTGTCACTGTAGTTCATAGTGTCATGGAATAAATGAATGCTGCTTATACTCCAGAATGAAAACGAACCAGACAATATAGGTACATAGGCGTGAATTATTACTACTATTGTGACAGCTGGATCCTATGCTAGCTATAGATCTAGTGCCTTGGTATAAAGTGGATTACTGTAATTCACCTCATTATCAGGATGTCTTGTTTGCATTTCATTTTACTCACTATTCCCATAATTTTTTTTTCTATAATTACAATTTTTTATATTGATACCATTTCATATATATCATTTTAAAACGTTTTTTTTTACATATACACTATTTAGAAAGCATATAATTACAGGTTATATATGATTTTATATATTTTTTAAAACATACTCCGTTTGGGTAAACATTGTTACTTGAACGGAAAATTATACGAAATTTATGATATAAACACAAGAATCCTAAAAGGAATCCGAATAAACACCAATAATTTCGGAATTCATTGTTTATTGTTGACAAGGAATGTAAACGAAACCAACATTCAACATAAAGCATTAAATCTTTCAAACGCTTCAAAGATTCGAACTGATTTCCACTGATGTTCAGAAATAATAAGAATCTGGTTGTATAATTATTATTATTATCATTGTGTGTGTAAGTGTGTGTGTGTATGTGTGTGTGTGTGTGTGTGTGTGTGTGTGTGTGTGTGTGTGTGTGTGTGTGTGTGTGCGTGTGTGTGTGTGTGCAACGCATATGTAATGAATAATGAATACTTGATCAATATACGAATGTCGTTAAAGCAATTGCATTTGAAATATACATCAGCCATTACGTAACTTTTATAAGATCTAGACTGACGACTGAATAGAAAATAATCCCTGGATAGGTAATTTACCTAACGCAAACAAATATAAGTTGCTCTCTGGCTGCTGGAATGAGTTCATTTTCATTTGTTGATTATGTTTGTCGATTTCTTCCTCTCGCTGTCTATTTTCTCTCTCTATTACATGATAGTAATAGTGATAATGGCTCTCTACGCCTCTCTCTCTTGCCCTTTCTTCACTATCCTTTCATTATATTTTTCTAAATAATTTTATGGCCTACATTCACACACATCATAAATGAAGATATTTCGACATTTGTTTATCATTCAGTATTTTTTCTTAATCCGTTGCTGCCTATCGTTATTCGATTAGTATGAATGTAAAATGAATGTGTAGTATCTCGATGAGAGAAAATAATAAGTTCTCTCTCTCGCTCTCTCTGACTTTTTTTCTTTCTTTTTTACATGTCTCACTGTTTCTGTTTAAAATAGTATTCAGTATTTATCCTGAAGTTGAGCAAGGTCATGGAAGGTCATGGAAGCTGCACATATCGCGACAGAGAAAATATGAACACCGCATCGGGTCGATTCAAACTATCCAAGGTCGCGGTGGCAATTATGCGTATAGCGAGCGGGAGGTCACGATCATCAGGTGAATCATCAGCTCCCATGTAATATAAATATGCTGTGTATTTTCTCAAGTGTATGTATTTCCGACGGATATATTCGAAACCGGTCAAATACATTTCTTGTATTGTGATGTTCATTCTCATTCATACATATCCACATTTGTCAACATGAATACATAAGAGAATTTGGTCTTGGCGAAAGGACCAGTTACAGGATAATACAATAGTAGTAGTATTTCACACCTTGGTAGCTGTACTGTCTGGTTTGTTTACTTTGAATTTTATTTTATTCCGGACCAAAAGTAGCATTCATTTATTTCATGAAACTGAACTACAGTGACAACAAACCTTTCAAAATATATAAGTAAACATCAAGCTACAGTAAAAAGATCGTGCAGTTTGTATAATGTTGCAAATCCATTTCCTTTGCAACCTTGATTATACTAAATCGGATCTGTTTTGCTAACATACGTGATTCTTCTCTTCTATACGTTCGTTTGTCTTGTCTAAGTGGGCAACGTGGAACGAAATCAACACTAAACAAGATAATTAAACAATATTTGCTTCTCCTTTCTCACCTCTTTCCTCCTCCTCACCCTTTTCTACTCCATCTTGGTTTTTATTTTTTTTTGCATCACTTGTTCGTCCTCTTCCTCCTCCTTCCATTCTTTACTTCTCATATTATTAATACAGTCATAGGATGATTTTAAACACTGGAGAGACAAACAAAAGTAGAAAGATAAAGAGGGGTAGGGAAGTAGACAGAGAAATGCAAACAGAAATTCATGCATAAGACGTCGTTTACTTCGTTTCCGTCGGGGTTCGAACCCGAGTCTGTCGCGCAAGAGGCGCCCATGCTAACACGGAACATATTTGATGATGTGAATTTTAATACAACTGTATTTTAGCTTTTAGGAAAACACGTATTACACAAGTATGAAATGTATAGAAGAGAAGAATCACGTATGTTAGCCAAACAGATCCGATTTAGTATAATCAAGGTTGCAAAGGAAATGGATTTGCAACATTATACAAACTGCACGATCTTTTTACTGTAGCTTGATGTTTACTTATATATTTTGAAAGGTTTGTTGTCACTGTAGTTCAGTTTCAAAAATAAATGAATGCTACTTTTGGTCCGGAATTAAATAATAATTCAAAGTAAACAAACCAGACAGTACAGCTACCAAGGTGTGAAATACTACTACTATTGTATTATCCTGTAACTGGTCCTTTCGCCAAGACCAAATTCTATTATGTATTCATGTTGACAAATGTGGATATGTATGAATGAGAATGAACATCACAATACAAGAAATGTATTTGACCGGTTTCGAATATATCCGTCGGAAATACATACACGTCGGAAATACATACATACGACTAAACTCGAGAATATGCCTTTATCAATAATTGATATTTGGATCCTAATAATATGCTTTGAATAGATTATATTTATTTGGGTTTAATGCCCTCTTGGAAGATTCCTATGGTTTCTCTTGTCTCCTGCAAGTCTATTTGATTACTGAACTAAACGCGATTTACTCGCCTCTTATCTCTTAGCTGTCGCATCGTTATTCCCAGTACGTTGTATGCAGCGTGCTTTACATTCTTATTAAATTACAGTTTGATATAAATTTAAGCCTTTGTCTATATTGTAACTATACATGATATATATATATATATATATATATATATATATATATATATATATATATACATGTATATACATATATAATATATATAACTACATACATTTCAATGTGGACAAAAATATTCATACTCAACAATGAATCACAACAAAGAGACGAGAGCAAAAACAAAATCAAAAAAGCAAAAACCGTGATCTTAAGAAAAAAGAGGAGAGCGGGAATGGTGAGGTTAGAAAGAAAGACTGAAAAGGGACAAATTAAATAGAGCGAAATAGAATCAACGGAGGAAGGAGAAAGACTGAAAACTAATCCTGGGAACAAGGAAAGTCCAATGACCAATCACCGCGTCATTGGATCTGTGATGCAGAATATCTTTCTCATTTTCTTTCTAAAACTAGAGTATGAAATACAAATATTTAAGTTCCTCGAGTAACTAAATGATCACTCTAATTTAAGTGATTAGAACCGGCATCTTCTATAGATGGTAAGATGCGGCTAAACTTGGTATTAACGAACATACACACACACACACACACACACACACACACACACACAATATAACTTTTAAAGGTAATGATTCAAACAAGTAGGAAGGGTTTTCAATATGCCTTAACAAGACATTGAATATTCATAACAAATCTTCCACAAGCAACGGTGGTGCACTGGTAAGGCGCTCGACTTCCACTCGGAGGTCCTGCGTTCGATTCCCGTCATGCCGAGTGAACGAGGTGGTTTCACGCAGGTACCCCGTTACCTTGACGTTTTACTTGTTTCTTTAAGATTTTTGTTTGATTGGGTATACAATTATGAAAAATAAGGACATAAAACTTGTTATAAATGTTATGCAACATTATGCAATATAAATACCATTCGTAGACGACCAGGCTTTCGTCAGAATTTAGGAAATAGGAAAAACCATCTTGCGACTCTATGCTGCTTTCACTCCATTCCTTATTTTTCTTGTTATCTCACCTGTCTCACAAACACCATCTAACATTCAATCAACCAATTTACTTTTTGTCAGAGCTAATATGGCCTTCTACATGACGCAAAGGACACGACAACAGTCGCCTTCGCAGTTTGGTTGACGAAAAGTCCTGTTTTGTTATAAATATATATATTTTTTCCAGCGTGTTTGGTCGTATTTTACAGAGGAGTGAACTATATATATATATATATATATATATATATATATATATATATATATATATATATATATATATATACATATATATATACACACACACAAGACAAATGTGAAATGTCTTTTTATCCGACGCGTATCATTTACTCACTGTCAACCCTAAAAGTCATTACTCTCGCTTCTGCCTTCAGGATGTTGGAATAATACGACGCCTGAGGCAGAAAGAAAGAGAGAGAAAGGAAAAGAGGGAAGGAACATGAAAAAATAACTAAATGAAATAGATGAATGAATTGGTAAATAACAAGAAATTACGAATAATTGTTTGTAATCGTTATTAGGTGCATTATGATACGACGCCTGAGACAGAAAGAAAGAGAGAGAAAGGAAAGAGGAAAGAAACATGAAAATAAAAGCACAGAAAAAAATCCAGTGCAGTAAAACCGATAGATAGAGCTGTATGCATTTGGAAAGGTGACATGTTTCATTCTCAATTTATTGTTAATACTTTTACTAAATGAAATGTTGGCATTTTAAAAGCTACAGTGCAATGCATATTTCCAACACTTCTCTTTGGTGCTATCACGAATTAAATAAGAAAGGAGGAATGGAGGGGGGAAAGAAAACTATAAATAAATGACAAGCAGACAAAGGAACGTAAGAAAAAAGTTGCGTTGAATGAAAGAAATAACACTTATTCCGTCATATTCAAAACAGCACACGCAAAACATTACCCAATAAATTACAAACAAAACCAAATAAAGAAAAATGTCTTTCCCTAAAATATCCAGTAGACAACCCGATTCTTACTGTAACATTTTTGAACATCAGAGGAAATCAGTTTTAATCTCGGAAGCGTTTTGTAGATTTAATATTACGATCGTCTTGAAAGCAGTTTTAGTAAACATTCAATGACAACGATAAACACTAAATTTCGTAATTATGGATGTTCATTCGAATTCTTGTTAGACAAAATTTTTCTGTCGTAAATTTCATGTAAATTTCTGTTCATTTAACCGTGTTTACCCAATTGCAGTACGTTTTCAAAGGCAAATATAGATCAATATATAACATTTGTAAGTCGTTATGCTTTAACAATAGTGTATATGTTCAAAAGAATACTCTTTCTAAAAATCGTCGAATGAATAATCCATTTCATTACAAAACAAAAGATACCTATCCACTAGATATATGCTTATCATAGGACCCAGCTGTCACACTGCAATAGTAGTAGGATTTCACACCTTGGTAACTATACTGCCTGGTTTGTTTTCATTCCGGACCATAAGTAGCATTCATTATTTCACGACTCTGCTAACTAGAGTGACGATAAACCTTTCATAACATATAAGTAAACATTAAGGTAGTGTAAATGGATATCGGGCAGTTCGTTCTGTGTTGCAAGTCCAAAAACTCTGCAACCATGATTATACTTAATCGGATCTCATTGCAAACTCATATGCTTCTCTTCTGTGAGTTCGTGTTTCTTATCTGAAGTGGCAAATATAGATACGACGCCTGAGACAGAAAGAAAGAGAGAGAAAGGAAAAGAGGAAAGAAACATGAAAAAAAAGCACAGAAAAAAATCCAGTGCAGTAAAAACCGATAGATAGAGCTGTATGCATTTGGAAAGGTGACATGTTTCATTCTCAATTTATTGTTAATACTTTTACTAAATGAAATGTTGGCATTTTAAAAGCTACAGTGCAATGCATATTTCCAACACTTCTCTTTGGTGCTATCACGAATTAAATAAGAAAGGAGGAATGGAGGGGGGAAGAAAACTATAAATAAATGACAAGCAGACAAAGGAACGTAAGAAAAAAGTTGCGTTGAATGAAAAGAAATAACACTTATTCCGTCATATTCAAAACAGCACACGCAAAACATTACCCAATAAATTACAAACAAAACCAAATAAAGAAAATGTCTTTCCCTAAAATATCCAGTAGACAACCCGATTCTTACTGTAACATTTTTGAACATCAGAGGAAATCAGTTTTAATCTCGGAAGCGTTTTGTAGATTTAATATTACGATCGTCTTGAAAGCAGTTTTAGTAAACATTCAATGACAACGATAAACACTAAATTTCGTAATTATGGATGTTCATTCGAATTCTTGTTAGACAAAATTTTTCTGTCGTAAATTTCATGTAAATTTCTGTTCATTTAACCGTGTTTACCCAATTGCAGTACGTTTTCAAAGGCAAATATAGATCAATATATAACATTTGTAAGTCGTTATGCTTTAACAATAGTGTATATGTTCAAAAGAATACTCTTTCTAAAAATCGTCGAATGAATAATCCATTTCATTACAAAACAAAAGATACCTATCCACTAGATATATGCTTATCATAGGACCCAGCTGTCACACTGCAATAGTAGTAGGATTTCACACCTTGGTAACTATACTGCCTGGTTTGTTTTCATTCCGGACCATAAGTAGCATTCATTATTTCACGACTCTGCTAACTAGAGTGACGATAAACCTTTCATAACATATAAGTAAACATTAAGGTAGTGTAAATGGATATCGGGCAGTTCGTTCTGTGTTGCAAGTCCAAAAACTCTGCAACCATGATTATACTTAATCGGATCTCATTGCAAACTCATATGCTTCTCTTCTGTGAGTTCGTGTTTCTTATCTGAAGTGGCAAATATAGATACGACGCCTGAGACAGAAAGAAAGAGAGAGAAAGGAAAAGAGGAAAGAAACATGAAAATAAAAGCACACAAAAAAATCCAGTGCAGTAAAACCGATAGATAGAGCTGTATGCATTTGGAAAGGTGACATGTTTCATTCTCAATTTATTGTTAATACTTTTACTAAATGAAATGTTGGCATTTTAAAAGCTACAGTGCAATGCATATTTCCAACACTTCTCTTTGGTGCTATCACGAATTAAATAAGAAAGGAGGAATGGAGGGGGGAAAGAAAACTATAAATAAATGACAAGCAGACAAAGGAACGTAAGAAAAAAGTTGCGTTGAATGAAAAGAAATAACACTTATTCCGTCATATTCAAAACAGCACACGCAAAACATTACCCAATAAATTACAAACAAAACCAAATAAAGGAAAATGTCTTTCCCTAAAATATCCAGTAGACAACCCGATTCTTACTGTAACATTTTTGAACATCAGAGGAAATCAGTTTTAATCTCGGAAGCGTTTTGTAGATTTAATATTACGATCGTCTTGAAAGCAGTTTTAGTAAACATTCAATGACAACGATAAACACTAAATTCGTAATTATGGATGTTCATTCGAATTCTTGTTAGACAAAATTTTTCTGTCGTAAATTTCATGTAAATTTCTGTTCATTTAACCGTGTTTACCCAATTGCAGTACGTTTTCAAAGGCAAAATATAGATCAATATATAACATTTGTAAGTCGTTATGCTTTAACAATAGTGTATATGTTCAAAAGAATACTCTTTCTAAAAATCGTCGAATGAATAATCCATTTCATTACAAAACAAAAGATACCTATCCACTAGATATATGCTTATCATAGGACCCAGCTGTCACACTGCAATAGTAGTAGGATTTCACACCTTGGTAACTATACTGCCTGGTTTGTTTTCATTCCGGACCATAAGTAGCATTCATTATTTCACGACTCTGCTAACTAGAGTGACGATAAACCTTTCATAACATATAAGTAAACATTAAGGTAGTGTAAATGTATATCGGGCAGTTCGTTCTGTGTTGCAAGTCCAAAAACTCTGCAACCATGATTATACTTAATCGGATCTCATTGCAAACTCATATGCTTCTCTTCTGTGAGTTCGTGTTTCTTATCTGAAGTGGGCAAAGTGGAATGAAAGCAACACTAAACAAGACAATAAAACAACATAATCTCTTTCATTCCTTCCCGATTTCCTGTTCCGTCTTGAGTTCTATCTCTTTTCCTTCATCACTTGTTCGTCCTCTTCCATTCTTTGCTTCTCATATCCCTAATTCAATCACATGATTATGAGAGGAATAACAAAATTGTGAAATCGCGCATAAACAGCCACCTCAAAAAAGCAAAATCAAACGCTCCATCTCCTCCAAACTCCTTCATAATATAAACAAGAAAAGGAAACAGAAATAAAAGCAGAAATATAGAAGGGCAGGTAAGTAGACAGAGATGCAAACAAATTCATGCATAAAAACTACATTTTAACGTCTCCGTCGAGGCTCGAACCCGAATCTGTCGCGTAAGAGGCAATTGTGCTACACTACACTACACCACAGAAACGTCTGCTTTATTAATGAATTTTACTATAATTAAAATTTAGCTTATATAATATATATATATATATATATATATATATATATATATATATATATATATATATATAACGTCTGCTTTATTAATTAATTTTACTATAATTAAAATTTAGCTATATATATATATATATATATTTATTATATATATATATATATATATATATAATATAATATATATATATATTAATTATTATATTATATATATTAATTATACTTTACCAACTGAAACAAAGGTTTTTTTTTCCAATCTTTTCAAGAATTTTATGATTTTTTAAAAAGTTTTTTTGGGCCCAAAAAAAAAAAAAAAAAAAAAAAAACCCCTTCTTTTTTTCTTGGGCCTTCCTTTTTTCCCAAAAAAAAAGGGGGGGAAAAAAAAAAAAACCCTTTTTTTTTGGGTTTTTTCCCGGGGGCGCCCCAAA
>NW_020872420.1:947043-949543 GCF_003789085.1 Penaeus vannamei
TTTTTTCTGTCACAATGACATTTAGTTATTAGTTCAGTTACTAAAATATCGTCTAAAGTTCTGGAAACAGAACATACTGCAGACTTGTTATGACAAATCTAAAGTTTTATTTGCATATTTTTTGAGAGCTTAAGACGTATGTTGTTGCTCTCTCTTAGGGTACGACAACAAAGATAAAACATCTCTGCAACATTTAGAATAAGTGTGCTGTAATAATCGGTGGTTTTGATATTAGCTTGTATTTCTGCAACATTTTCTGTTTCAGAGAATCTTCTGATCTTTACAAAGATTTTTTTTTAATGTTACGTAAAAATGTCATATGGTACGCAAATAACTATGTAGCTAACTCTCCATCATCTTGCAATATATGTCAGTACCGCACAGTAATAATTATGTTTTCTCGTACTTGGGGAGACGGGCAAAATCGATCATAAGCCGCAACATGGAAATAAAAATAAAAACAACTCATACAGCAGATCGTTCTGACTACCAACATGGCGGCTCATCCGGGACACAACCGTTCTTATGACGTCAGGATTCGAACGTCTATGTGAAATAAAGTTCGATTTGGAACATCTACGCAGAACAGAAGAATATCTATTGCATTCAAAATAACCATTTCCCCCCAAGCAATGGTATTATCACGATATATATTTTCTTCTTTTTCTTTCTTTCTTCTTTCTTCTTTTTTTTTGTGATAACTAGATAGGTAGCACTGATATTCCCTAAGTATATAAGAAATGGACGCGGAATGAACAACCCATCAGCAAGAAAGGGATACGCGCCGCAGCTAATAAACTTTTAAGCGACGGCCAAATAAACAAGTCATTCGCGACCTCCATCAGCTGATTGGAATATGTAATACTCTCTCGCTCTCTCTCTCCCTCCCTCTCTCTCTATCTATCTATTTCTCATTCGCTCTCTATCGCTATCTGTCCATCTCCCTTCTCTCTCGCTCTCCTCTTTTTTATTTTTATTTTTTATCTCTTTCTCTCTCTCGCTAAATGTCCATCTCCATTCTCTCTCGGTCCCTCTCTCTCTTTCTTATTATCTTTTCTCTCTCTCTCTCTCTCTCTCTCTCTCTCTCTCTCTCTCTCTCCCTCTCTCTCTCTCTTCTCTCTCTCTTCTCTCTCTCTCTCTCTCTCTCTCTCGTCTCTCTCTCTCTCTCTCTCTGATCTATCGCTATCTGTCCATCCCCATTCTCTCTCTCCTCTTCCTATCTCTCTCCCTTCCTCTCTTCCTCTCTCTCTCCTCTCGTCTCTCTTCTCTCCTCTCTCTCTCTCTCTCTCTCTCTCTCTCTCTCTCTCTCTCTCTCTCTCTCTCTCTCTCTCTCTCTCTCTCTCTCTCTCTCTCTCTCTCTCTCCTCTCTCTCTTCTCTCTCTCTCTCTCTCTCTCTCTCTCTCTCTCTCTCTCTCTCTCTCTCTCTCTCTCTCTCTCTCTCTCTCTCTCTCTCTCTCTCTCTCTTCTCTCTCTCTCTCTCTCTCTCTCTCTCTCTCTCTCTCTCTCTCTCTCTTCTCTCTCTCTCTCTCTCTCTCTCTCTCTCTCTCTCTCTCTCTCTCTCTCTCTCTCTCTCTCTCTCTCTCTCTCTCTCTCTCTCTCTCTCTCTCTCTCTCTTCTCTCTCTCTCTCTCTCTCTCTCAATTCTATCAGTCTATCATTATCAGTATATCAGTCTACCTGTCTATTTGTCTATATATCTATCTATATATCTATCCATAATCCCTTCTCCCTCCTCCTCCTCCATCCCCCTCCTCTCATCCCTCCTCCATCTCCCCTCCCTCTCCTCTCTCTCTCAATAACGAAATGGCCTGGAACTCGCGAGTCGAGCAGCCTCACCCTTTGCCCTTGTTACTGTAAATCAGACGTCGGAATTTGTCGTTTTTCTCCCACTTATTCTCACCCGTCGTCTTCCTATTTGTTCTTGTTTATCTGTGACGTTCTCTCTACAAATCCCTTCTACACCGCACCCTTTTACTCTCTATTTTTACCAGAGTTGTTGGTTAATAACAAAGGTATCCTTGTGTATGCAAGTGTATGCATGTAATACATGTATATATATTAACAGATTGTGTGTGTGTGATGGGAGGAGAGAAGAGAGGACAGGAGAGGAGAGAGGAAAGGAGAAAGAAAGAGAGAAGAGGGGAGGAGAGAGGAAGAGAGGAGAGGGGAGGTGTGTGTGTTCCTTCCTGACTCTCATTCTAATGGTGGACGGGTGAGGCCCACACTCGCGCGGACGAGCCAACCCGCGCCCCGGCAGCGAGGAGCGCAGAGGGCCCGCCGAGCGAGTCTGCAGCGCTCGTGGAGATCGCAACGAAGGAGGTGATGAGACATAGTGGAAAATCCTGCGCCTAGACTCCGCCCTGTGAGTCCTTGGCTCTTATTTTTCAAGGTCAGACACGCGCCAAGAATGTGATTTGTAGGATCCTATATTCATCAGAGCTAACTCAACGACGTGGATGTCTACATATTATTTAAATTTGGAGATAAAGTGATATATTCCT
>NW_020872420.1:957043-974543 GCF_003789085.1 Penaeus vannamei
TTGTTTTGCATTAATATAAAAACCATTATTATTTATTTGACTGTGTATAAAAGCGATGTACGTAATCTACGTATACAAATACTTATTACAAATTTATGTGATGTGAGTAAATGTAATAGAACTGACATTTTTATTCACTGCAATATATAAGTGGATATTTTGGAGACAATAGTTCATTTCCTACTCTGATAGATTAAAGGTGTCGTCCTAATTGTGTTTAAAAAGCTCAATCACAAACGATTGTTTTAACTCATTAAACTCCGTTACAAATGGCTCTTCAGGAAGAACCTTCGAGATCCCTTGATGACGATTCACCAAAACAAAAATCACTTCAGCCTCCGATTTAGAGTTCAGAAGTTAATGAAGCAAGTCTGGAATTACAGTTCGGGCAAATTGAATCAGCAGTAATGTTACCGCTTCTTGTATGAGGCAATTACATTTATAGGACAAATTGTTTGTTCATAGCATGTTGATGAGTAGTATGAATGTAATAATTATAGGATCTGTAAGTGTCCCATTGTATGAGAATGTTTTGCAATAATCATTTTCACTAATAGATGCAATATGATAAATCGGTACAATAATATAAATGCTTGAAATTTGTCAGTTACTAATTTATTTCAATAAGGTATCGACTGCACTCTATTTCGAAAGTTAAAGTTTGATGATTTGTTTTACTAGTATCATTATTATCATTATTGTTATCATTTATCATTATTATTATTATTATCATTATCATATTATATATTATCACTGTTATTATTAGTATTAGTATTTTATTTCAGGAGTGATGGAGTTTTTCTTCCTTGGGCTTCAAGTGATTCTTTTTATAGCCTCAAGGAAGACAATCAATACACACTCTCCTCTGCAAACCGGTCGAGAGGCGCCTTGCCTTTTATCATGATGTGTTTCTCTTTTTAGTCTCTCTCTCTCTCTCTCTCTCTCTCTCTCTCTCTCTCTCTCTCTCTCTCTCTCTCTCTCTCTCTCTCTCTCTCTATCTATCTATCTATCTATCTATCTCCTCTCTCTCTCTCTTTTCTTGTTTTTTTTTCTCTCTCGTAATGCACATTCATAGTTCTTATTTTGATAGCTCAAGGAACGGTCATTGAGTATTTGTGTTTATCAGTGTGTGTGTGTGTGTGTGTGTGTGTGTGTGTGTGTGTGTGTGTGTGTGTGTGTGTGTCGTATGTGTATGTGTGTGTGTGTGTGTGTGCTCTTACCTAGTTATTTCAATACGGGAGAAGAGCTAGGTTCAGATGGTCTTATTTGCTATATTTAAATTGTGTGTGTGTGTGTGTGTGTGTGTGTGTGTGTGTGTGTGTGTATGTATGTATGATATTTGTATGTATGTGTGTGTGCATGTCTATATATCAATCATAAACCAGACTCCTCAACGCTGGAGAATTACAAGATAATCAATTCTGTTAATACCGACACACAATACAACGTACAATGCAAATTTATGCAAATGCCATTCACTTCGTTATCATACTGAAAGCAGAATCTGCCTGCATAATAAATGCGCCGGCAGAATTTGGTCTTTAAAACACGTTCTGATTTTACAGCCATTCCATAAGGCGACTCGTAAAGTAAAAAAAAAAAAAAAAAAAAATCAATATAATCTCAAAAAGAAAGAAATTAAACATATTTGAAAGAGAAACTGGAATCGCTTAATAGCTGTTTAGTTAGTTTGCTCGTATGGTAATTGTTGTTATTATTATTATTAGTATTAATTCTTATTAACTCCATTTTGCTGTTGTTGCTACGATAGATGATGATAGTTATGATTTTGTTGTAATTATCTTATCATTTTTTTATTATAATTATTATCATTAGTGTTGTTGTTGCTGGATTGCCGTAGTTTTATAACATTGTTATTATCATTATCGCTATTATCATTATTTATCATTATTGTTGTCGCTGTTATGATTATGATTACTATTATTACTATTATAATTATTACTAATATTATCATCTTCATTATTATAATAATTATTAATACTATTATGATTATTATTAATTATATTATTCTCATCTTCATTATTATAATCATTATTATCATCATCATCATCATTATTATTATCATCATCATCATCATCATCATTATATCATTATTATCATTATATTTTATAATTATTATAATTATTATAATTATTATTATAATTATTATATTATATTATTATTATTATTATAATTATTATAATATTATTATAATTATTATTTATTATTATTATTATTATTATTATTATTATTATGCCTCCGCCAAGAAGGTTACGTATTTGGTATTTGTTCGTTTTTTCGTTAGTAGGATAACTCAAAAAGTCATAGACAGATTCTTACCAGAGGTGTGTCTTCGCTCAACTTCGACGTCATCCAGGAATTTGATATTGCTTCAGTGACCCAATATCTGGCGGAGGTATGCGCTCTCTGAGTGCTTTTAGTTATCACTATGTCATTATTATTGTTATCACAATCGCTGTCATCATCATCATTACCATTATCATCATCATTATGTTCATTACTATTACTTTTATTTATTAATGTTGTTATTGTTATTGCAATAATGTTTATCATCATCATTATTATTATCAGTATTGTTTTTATTATTATAAATGTTTAGTCATTATTATTATATTATTATTAGTAGTAATTATCATTATTATTAGTAGTAGTATTTGTATCATTATCATTATTATCACTGTTTTATAATAATTATCTTTATTATTATAAATTATCTTTATTATTACTATTATTATTATTATTATTATTATTACTATTATTATTATTATTATTATTATATTATTATTATATTATTATGTCATTATATTATAATAAAGATGATAATAGTAATGATAATAATAATAATAATAGTAATTATTATTATCATTATTATTATTATTGTTATTTTATTACCATTATTATTATTATTTATTTTAAAGTCATTGTCATCATTTACATTTCTATTATTATCATCATTAATTATTATTATTATTATTATTATCATTAATATCATTAGTACCATCATCATTATTGTTATTGTTTCTATTGTTACTACTATCATTATTATCATGATTATATGCCATTATTATTATTATAAATTCCATTGTTATTATTATCATTATCATCCTTGTTATTATCATAATTACTAGTATTATCACCACTATTACTATTTTTACATATATTTATGTCGTTTTTGTTACGAGTTTTATCGTTAGTGTTATGATTATTATTGTTTTGTCATTGGTATTGTTGTTCTTATTACTATTATCATTATCATTATTATCATCATTATTACTATTCTTCTTCTACTGTCACTATTATCATCATTATCATCATTATTGTTGTGGTTATTTTTGCCATTGCTGAAATTATTAGTGATATAAATATTTTACTGTTATTATTATTATCATATTTGTTGTTGCGATTCTCAATGTTAGTGTTAATATCAGTAGTAGTTCTATTTGCATGCATCTATTTTAGCTAGACGGGCATTTGAACACAGAAAAGGTTTTACATATCCTTAGCATATCACTCAGCAAGTCTTTTTTCTTAACGACCTATATCTCTCTTCGGAATATGAATATATAATGGTCATAATGCTGTGAAATATCCCCAGGACTATGGAAATTTATGCCCCCATAACGTCACTGTATGGGATATGGAAAATAACGTTTTACTTTCCCATATGGCTATGAAGCGGCCGATGAGAATCTGCCTTCATGAATCTGATCACCTATTACGATGACTCAGACTGGGCGATCAATAACCTGTGCTTCCGGTAAGGTTTTGGAGAAGCGAGGAAAATGTCTTTATGTGGGGTGGTCTCAGCCCAAGGATATACTGTAGAAACAGTATATTTTTGAAACAGATATGTTATATGATGTTCTTTAAGCAGTTAGATGTTGGGTAATGATCACATGAGTAAGATATAAAGGTTAATGGGAGAGTTAATTGTGATAATGGATAGGGATAGCGTAAAAATATAGATATTACTAATGATACTTGACTGGAAATTAACAATATCCTTGATGTTTTAAAACTGAAATTAGATCAATAAAAAAACAATTGTAGTATATTTTCAGCGCATATGCAAAATACTTAATATTTGAACATAATGGTCAACCAGATAGTAATGAGGTTCAAACAAAGGATTTGATATATCAATATATTGTACATATTAATCCAATCTAAAAATGATAATGAATCTAAATAAAAAATCTAAAAACATATGATGAAATCAGGCATCAGATAAGAAACACTAAAATAAGTATCTCTGTGAAATATAATAATAGAATATAATAGAATAGAAATAATGAAAATAATAATAATGATAATAATAATAATAGATAAATAAATAACAAGAGAAAAAAGAAAGAAAATAAAAGACCGAATATCAAAAAGGTTTCGAAATTACTCCTAGGAAGAGTAATCCAGGAGAGGGTGTGATCCTGATCCCCTGAAACCCTGAGAAAAGCCCCTTGTCTAATGGAAAGTGAAGTTTAAAAAACGAAACAAAGAGAGAGGTGAAAGGAAGCAGAATTTGATAATAATAATAAAAGAAAAAAATATATTCCGTGTAGCTCAACTAGTCCATGCCAAATAAAGTAATACATTCATTTAGAAGAAGTGTGTGTGTGTGGTGTGTGTGTGTGTGTGTGTGTGTTGTGTGTGTGGTGTGTGCGTGTGTGCGTGTGTGTGTGTGTGTGTGTGTATGTGTGACGAATGTATCTATGTGTACATATATATACTGTATATAGCCATATATATACTAATATGTTAGTTACGTTTTGTGTGTCTTCCTATGTGCGTGTGCCATTATCGTCAGTTTTATATTATGATTATCATCATCATTACTGTTATCATTATCTGTGTTTCGTTGCTATCATTATTTAATATTTTATTATTATATTGTAATTACTATCATTATTCTTATAATCACTGTTGTTGTTATTATTATCATTATTATTGTTGCTGTTGCCATTTAGCATCGTTTCCATTATGTTTTGTTTTGTTGTTACTATATTACATTAATTTCATTGTATTGTTATGATCATTGTTACTTTTGTTACTACCTTACTATTTCATTGTTTTTTTTATGAGTATCACTTTCTATGATATTATCATTATTAGTATTACTATTTACAATATTCTAATCAATATCATTTATAATGATTATTACTTTGGTTATCATTATTATTGTTATCATTAATTACCTTCATTATGCTCATCCTTATCCTCATCACACAAAACATCAACTTCCTCCTTATCCTTATTTTCCTTGCCGTAATCACCATCAGCATCATCATGATAATCATCATCATTATCATAATCTATATTTTTATTGCTATAATTCATATTTCCATTCATTCATTAACGTACATATATATCATTCTATTCACAACGGTAGCATTCCAACTCTGAACATTTTAGGAGGCATTTTAATTATTAAGTTGGGAAATGGCATTTAATTGCATGCTTGCAGATGTAAAGCATTAATTATAAATACGCCCCCCCCAAAAAAAAATCAAAATATTGCTAACATTGGAATTATTTTAGGTTGACATATTCCATTCATTCTTCTATGCGGGGATTGTATTTCCAAGTTTGTTTGTTTTTAATTCTATTTAATTTTCATTCCTTTCTAGAAATAAAGATTTGAACATTTGAACATGGTATGTGTGCTAAATGCGTGGCTATTGAAAAAAGGTAAAGGATTTTTTGAATGGGGAAATGAACTAAATGATACGTATGTCAGAGGGTGGAAATGTAATGGGAATAACTACTTGACATTAGATTATAGAAATTTAATTTGGTGTTGTTATTTGAACTATTACTTCTACGTCTCTCCTCTCTCTCTCTCTCTCTCTCTCTCTCTCTCTCTCTCTCTCTCTCTCTCTCTCTCTCTCTCTCTCTCTCTCTCTCTCTCTCTCTCTCTATCTATATATATATAATATATATACTATATTATATATATATATATATATATATATATATAGTATATATATATATATATAATATATATATATATATATATATATATATATATTTGTCTTTTACTGCTATATATATAATATTATATATGTGTCATATGTATATATATAATTGTGTATGTATATAGGTGTGTGTGTGTGTGTGTGTGTGTGTGTGTGTGTGTGTGTGTGTATATTATTATCCATTGCTTATTATTATTATTATTAATATTATCATTGTAATTATCATTTTTACTATGATCATCATCATTATAATTATTACTATCATCCTTATTACTATTTCAATGATAATTATTATTATCATTATAATTTTATTACCATTATTGTTGTGATGATTTCTATTATTACTATTGTCATTAATATTATCATCATCATCGTCATCATCAATATGATTGCTGTTATTATCATTAGCTTTATACGGTTATCATGATAGTTAGCATAACAATTGTTCACTCACAAATAATTAATAAAAGATATAAAAATGTAACAAAAACGCATTTTGATCACCTGGGAAAAGCTGAAAACTATTTAATTAGATTAATAAAGACACAAATTGGAAATCACGACTTTACGAAATGTTATTGCATAAATTTCAACCTTTTCAATTCGGGACATCGACCAAAAATTTAATTCTGTTCCAAATCAAATGACCTGGCTTTAGTAAGTGTCAATATGTTCCAAATGTATTAACTATCTTAATATCTGTATTCAGACTGTTGATACAGAGTATTAACACACTGAAATGAATTCATTACTGGACAGTGTCTAAATATTTGAAACAAATACCATCCACGTCCACTTACATTCAGAATCAGACGCACACACACACATGCATATTTTCTCTCTCTCTTTCTTTCTTTCTTTCTCTCTCTCTCTCTCTCTCTTCTCTCTCTCTCTCTCTCTCTCATCTCTCTCTCTCTCTCTCTCTCTCTCTCTCTCTCTCTCTCTCTCTCTCTCTCACACACACCACACACACACACACACATACACACAAGAACACACTCTCTTCTCTCTCTCTCTCTCTCTCTCTCTCTCTCTCTCTCTCTCTCTCTCTCTCTCTCTCCTCTCTCTCTCTCTCTCTCTCTCTCTCTCTCTCTCTCTCTCTCTCTCTCTCTCTCTCTCTCTCTCTCTCTCTCTCTCTCTCTCTCTCTCTCTCGCTACAATCACCCCCTCTTCTCTTTTACCCCCCTGTCTCCCCCCCCCTCTCTCTCAATCCCTTCTTCCCTCCCTCTCTCTGTTTTAACACCAATAAGCACTTGAAAGCCAGCCGAGAAAATAACGAAAGAAATACCTTTAAGAAGGACACGAGGGAGGCAATCAATAAACCGTGATTTCTCTTGGGCGACGAGAGAAGTGCGGGGAGATCCTTGCCTGATGAGAAAGTTAGCTAGGATTTTTAGCCTTTTATCTTTTTCTTCCTATTTTGGGGAGAGAAATCTTCGGGTTGTCTTACTCGGAAATGCATGGAAAAAAGAAAGGAAGAAAGGAAAGAAGAAAAAAAACGATGTGTTAGAAGAATCTTTTAGAATCTCCGGAACTGCACTAAAACAAAAGGAAAAACCAACGAAGGAAACGTATGTGTTAGGAAAAGAGGGGCTATATGGTAATGGGACTCAGGCGATAGTTGGAGCAGATTAGGATTGATAAAGAGAAGGTGGTGAGCAGGGGTAAAAAGACCACGACTGCTTTACCAGCATAGATAGATATACACACAAATAGATTGTCAAACGACTCACGATACTGAGACAAGTTAGATAATATTTATAGGTATGATGAGGACTATATGTAATATATATAGTATATATTATAATATAATTAAGATTTTCATGTATAATTATTTTATATAATTATAATACTGTGTGTAAGCAACCATATGGAATGGAGGGGGACCCGTAGCACTGCTCTACATAGGGTTGTGGTGTGGATTTACGTGGTATACGGGCTTTTGTGTGTGTGAAGAAGTAAATGTTGAATTAGATATAGAGCTCTCGCTACTACTCGCTCGCATTGTGTTGCGTCTTATATCGTACCGCGCTCTTTATGCCCTCCTCTCATATATCAAAACGATCTGAGTGAGTTGGGTAAAACGGATATGGGAGATACATCTATGTTGATGTTGGTGTTTTTGTTGGATGAGCTCTCACGGGTCGAGATATGCACGAAGTTTAAGTATGAAAGTGTATAGGTGTGTTTCGTAGTTTAGATGGAGTTGTGGATTATGGTGGCAGAGCTATCGACGGGGTACTGCGCGGAATAAGGTCTATTAACTCGCGGAGGGTCCATATCGCTCACTCTGATATCTGATCGGATAAGCAAAACAGCTGGTCGGGCGATAGACGAGCTGGTGCACGCTCAATCAGGATGTGTATCTGATACGGGGTCGTGTATATGTAGATGAAGGGTGGTCACAGTTCTTACTCATGGAGTGGCTGATCTGTTTTCTGAGCGTTTGCCTGAGGAGCTTTGCTACTATGGCAGTGGGATATAGCTGAAGGGTAGAGTGGATTAGGCGAGTGAGCAGAAAGGTCAGGTGACAGCTGTGGGTCTGAGAGCGCGGGTGTACTGGACTTTTATGGAATTGATAGAGGGGGAGTTCTAGTGGAATTTTAGGCCGTCGTTGATAGTTTTTGAGAGGTGAAAATCATTATTGAATGTGCTAATAGGTATTGGTATTAAGCGTGTAAATTAATTAGTTGGTTTAGGCAGCTGTGTGTTCTATACTGGTTAGATATATCTAGTTAGATGATATCGTAGTAATTTATAATTGTATAGTTAGGTAGAGATATGTATTAGCGATTGATGTGAGTGTATAGTAAGTAGTATTAGTATATAGTAGATATATGCATATTGATGTATCGAGTCTCGAGTCGAGCCGATGGTGTGCACCTCCAGAGTTGTACGGTTTTAAGTGGTAAGGACTATACTGGGTGCCAGACTTAGAGATATTACGACTTATTAAGGTATGTACGTATTATGTAGTATAATTATTTGAGTGTGAATAATAGTATATATTATTCCACCCTACCTCGCATATGATATACCCCCGGATCTACGATATAGCCGAGTGGGTGTTTCGTATGTTATGGTTGATAGGGGCGTCACCGTTTGAATCTTTAGAGATGGACTAGGTAGAGTGGTATACTCGTGGGACTAATAAGTCGTAGTAATAGAGTATGGTGACTTGTGCTAGAAGTTGGCGTATGTTTTGGTAGTTGTTTGAGGGTGGTGGGCTATTGTTAGCTTGTGAAGTAAGATGTAGAGATTAGGTATTGGCGTTTATTGGAAGTCAGTCTCAGTGATGTTCTCAGATGCTGGTATGAAGTGTGATTATATGCTTGTAGTTGAGTTTGATAGTTAGGAGAGTAGAATGTAGTGGAGAGCGGCCGTTATTGTGTGTCTTAGGTGGAATGGCGGTGTCTGGTATTGTTCAGGTGTGACTGGATGACCGTACGTTGGTAGTGTTTTGAAGTGTGGGTAGATGGTCATGTGTTTCATTAACTTTTTGATGGTTGGTTGTTATGTAATTATTATACTTGATGTTTATTAAGTATGTAAGTAATGGATTACTTATATATATATTAGTATATTACTATGTATGTATGTGATACATATAGTAATATCATATTAATATATATATATATATATATATATATTATATATATATAATACTATATATATATATATATTATGTATATAGTATACATATATATATATATATATATATATATATATATATATATAATATATATATATACATATATATATATATATATTATATATATATATATATATATATATATTAATATATATATATATATCTATATATATATAGTATATATATATATATAATATATTACGTAGTGTATACAACTTGTGTGTGTGTGTGTGTGTGTGTATGTATATATTATATATATAATATAATATATATATATAAATATATATATATATATATATATATATATATATATATAATATATATATATACATACAACATATATAAATGTATGTATTGTATATATATATATATATATATATATATATATATATAATAGTTTATATATATATATATATATATATATATATATAGTATATATATTATATATACATATATATATTATATATATTATATATTATATAGGTATGATAGTGTGTGTGGTGTGTGTGTTGTTGTGTGTGGTGTGTGTGTGTGTGGGTGTGTGTGTGTGTGTGTGTGTTGGTGTGTGTGTGTGTGTGTGTGTGTGTGTGGTGTGTGTGTGTGTAAAGTTCAGAAAAATAGCACCGTATAGATTATTTGTTCACTTGATAAAAAGAACCATGTTTACCATTTTGATACGGACACCGTGATAGGAAGAGAGATCTGTAGTGAGAGTGAAATACAAAATAGAATGAGAGTGTAATAGCCATTAATATTTCGTTTGAATTTGCTCCCTACTGCAATGCAAATAGACTCAAGTAATGTATGAGACCGCTACTGGCCATTAAGGGCATTTAAGGCATTTCAACTTATAATATAATTGAAGACTCGAGTGGAATTCATATCCAGGAGGATGCACTGGCTGGCTCATGCATTGTTGACGGCATTACCCCTCGATACGATTTCAGTAGAGCAAATCTGGTTTATGAATCATGAAAATTCTTTAATGCCCTTTTCGTTCAGACGTTCTTCCCTCGATGCGGCCTCGGTGGGAGCGCCGTGATTCGAGCAAAGGCACTTGCATCAGGGGGAAATTCTAGCTAGCTTTTTTCCCCCTGTTTCTTCTTTTTCAAAATAGATGGTTGTGATTTGACTGTTTTGATTTTCGTTTTGTATGAGTGAGTGGTTTTTGTGTCTCTTTCTCTTACTCTCTCTCTCGCTCTAACTTTTTCGTTCTCTCTTTCTTTTTCTTTTTATGGCTCTTTCTCCTTCTCTCTGTCTTATGCTCTCGTCTCTCTGTTCTCTGCTCTCTCGTCTCTCTCACTCTTTTCAGTCTCGGTCTCTGCTTCTCCGTCGCTTCTCTCTCGTCTGACTCTCTGATATCAGGCGTCTTTATCTCCTCTCGCTCTCTCTCTCTCTCTCTCTTCCACGTCTCTCAGTCCGCATCCATCATCCATCTCCCTCTATCTCTCTCGATATCGTTTTCCCTCTTCTGCTTCTCCAAGTTCCATCTTTCACTCCTTCTTCTCGCTTCCCTCTAATCTTCAATTTTCTCTCATCATTTCGCTCGCTCTCGCCAAAGCCCCCTCTCTCGCTCTGCCTCTCTTAAATATCCTTAATAGAGTATCTTATCAGGGAAGGCTTGTAAAAACTTGAAGAGATGAATGTTCATTTTCTCTCCTTCCCTCTAAATCTCATTTTCTCTCATTCGCTCGCTCTCTCGCTCTGCCTCTCTTAAATCCCTTAAATAAGAGTCTTATCAGGAAGGCTGTAAAACTTGAGGAAATGAATGTTCGGTTTCGTTGTATCGAAGTGCTTTACGCTTCTAGTAAAATAGTGTTGATGTGAGAATTCGATAATTGGAATGCCAAGTGACCAATTTTTCTTTAAACTCAATTTCATTTTGTGTAATTTTCTAGCTTGTCTTGTTCTTAGTGGGAAAAGAGACGAAGTTCTTGCTGTTTCTTTCTTTCTTTCTTTCCTTCTTACTTTTGTTTTTCTTTTTTTATGCATTAGTTTATTTAGAACAAGCGCGAATACTTTTATTATCTCTATATGTGCGTTAATTTCATGGTATCCCTATTGCTCACTTACTATCATTTCATTTTTAAAGATGTTTTATTGAAATTCAAGTCTCGTTTTTACTCTATTGAAGATTATTATAACAGATGTTCAGTATTCTGCATAAATAAGTATTATATAAATATAGATGCTCATACTATCATGCAAAACCTAATAGATTATTTTATATATGATATATTTTGTATTTATTATATTTCTAGCATTATTGTTTAACTCATATTTAAAGATGAGATGGGAGGTTGGTAGTGTGAAGATCTGGTGGAATGGAATGCTGATATGCAGATTGTGTGTGTGTGATTGTGCTCAATTAGCTGTGTGTGGATTGTGTGAGTAGTTGGTGTGTGTGTGTGCTATAGCTGGTAGTTGTGTGTGTGTGTCGATGTATTACAGTAACTGAAAGTGTAGTCATGACGCCCCTTAGAGTTTGGTTGGCTGAGATGTGAATCTCGTCTATTTGTAACAACGAAGAGAGGCCTGACAGCAAGGACTTGATAAGACCGCAAGGTATAGTAAGTAATACGTGGATTCAATTGACGGTGTATGCTAGTTCAATCTCTAGTGAGAAATGCTGAGGTTAGTAAGTGGAGAGTAATCTGATTCTAGGTTAATTAGAGGTATATTAATTATTCGTCCGATATATCATCGTATCTATCGTATAAATGTACTGTTTTGTTATAGTGGAGAGCAAGTAAGACAAATGATAACTCTGTGTGGTATTTATGACTTACACGGCAGATCATACACTCTCTCAAAATAACTTTTCACGTGGGGGCAGCCGTTTGTTGCATCTCTTTTATCAGTTTGAAAAACACAGCCACTAAAATTTTGAATATTTTTTTCTTCATATATAATGTGTGTTCATTTATCGTAAAAAAAACGATTTCTGTTTTGTCATTTTTGTGATAGTTACGAGCTCAATACGAGTGTATATTTCCTTTATGTACTAGTATTCTGGTATACCTAAACGTATAGATACTATATTTTGAATATATGAGATAAATCCTCATTTATTCTGAGTACTAAAAGGTTATGGATCGCCCTGAGATTACTTTAGCTAGACTTTCACTGAGTGAGTATACTCGACTACTAACTCACATACAATCTATTTTATATGTTAAATGTGAGTACTTATAGTACATAAGAAGTATCACTGAGACCTATATAGCTCACTAATCTTCTTTTCTCGTACAGGCCTAGGAATATATATTATATAACTTATTTATCATACTCACATACGTATAACTTTAATGGATAGAATATTTCAATAATCAGTGCATATATATATTAACCTATCATAATTATATACATATATATATCATCTTTTTCTGGTTAAGGGTATCAGTAAATATACTTATATATATAGTACTGATAGTACTTTTTTGTTATTTTTATTTTATTTTACTTTATGGTTCTTATTCTTACTTTTATATTATTACAGGGTAACTCATTTATATTTTAATTGTCAGTAATATATATTACATATTATTTTATTATTTATTTACTTGTGATATATGTATATATTCGTAAACCTCATTTGTAAATGGTAAAAATATCATTTTTATGATAAATTATATATATATCATAAATATATTACTGTATGAGAGAAAGACCAACTGTTTACTTTATTTGATAATTATTTATTTTATTATATGTATATACATATTATTATTTATTATATTATAATTATTGTATATTATTATGTTTATACCATATATACACATGATATATATATTTATTATCTCGACGTAATCACTAAAGATTTATATTTACTTACGCATTCTAATACTACGTATTATGTATTATTATACTGAGTCGTATATATACCATATGTGTCATATATATCTATATATATATTATATATATCACCTCCAATTACCTAAACCTTTCATTTATAAACTCACTCAAATAATTACCTTTATATTATCTATTCTCCATCTTTATTAATAAATATTATAACGATATTCGTATATATTAATTATATACAACATATAGCTATATAATAAATTTACGTATATATAATTGCTATTAATACTAGACTCTACATTATACTGCTTAATCATAACTCCAGTATTATTTGTATTATTCCACTAGATACCTATACTACCCTTGTTCATCACGCGTGAGGTGAATAATTGGACTAATATATATACGGCGTAGGCTTATATTATATATATACATATATATATATATAATATATATAATTTATAATATATGTATAATATATATATATATATATATTATATATATTATATAATATATATATATATATATATATATATGATATATAATATATATATTATATATATATATATATAAATATATATAATATATATATATATATATATAATATATATATATATATATATGGTAGTAAAGAAGTTAGAATATACTAATATATATGTAATTATAGAAATAGGATATATATATCCATATATGTACTATGAGATTATATATATATATTATACATATATATAGATATATTATAGCTATATATTATATATTAATGTGCATTATTATGTGTGTTGGTCGTGTGTGTGTGTGTGTTTGGTGTGTGTGTGTGTGTGTGTGTGGCGTGTGTGTGGTGTGTGTGTCTTATTATTTGTATATATATATAATATTATATATAGTATATTATATATTATATAATATTAATATATCTACTGTAGTAATATTTTTCATTATATTCTATTCTACTATTTTTATCTTATCCTAGTCTTTGGAGGTCTTTTCTTAAATTTTTCGACAATTAAATTTCTCTATCGATCTTCATTTTAGTATTCTCGATTTGATGTTGTCGCTGTATGAGTTAATTGGTTGTGTGTGTTCTGTCTGTTGTGTGATGTGAGCTATATGAGTTTGTGTTTGATGTGTGTCGTGTGCTAGTTGTCGTGTGTTGTGTGAGTTCCTCAACATAATTCGGGGTTATTTCTAGTCGCTAAGGTTTTCTATTCGTATATTATTATTCATTCGCCTTAAATATTTTATTATTTTTATAAAATAAAATTAAATTATTATAAATAATATAATTTAATATTATAATAATTTGTGTGTGTATAATATTATTCTTACTATTTACTTAATTTTTATCAACTACTAATATCTATATATATATAATATAATTTATTATTATACTATTATACTATATATTTTATTTAAGTTAATTATATTTCTATTATAATTAATATTACAACGTATATTTTCTTTCTTTCCTTTCTGTTAGATATTATACATATAACTGTTTAATCGTCGTTGTTCATTATTGAGCGAGCATACTACTGTAACATATAGTATAATAATAATACAAATATAATATCTAGCTCTAAAAAATATTATCAGCATTCAAAAGTAGGTTTTACACATATTTATTATTATAAAAATAGTGCATCATCATAATATATCATAATTCATCATGTATAGAAATCTCACTAATTATATAGTATAGAGTGGGTAATATATAATATGAAAGTATATAAATTCTATTTATATAAATATTATATTGTATATTTATATATATAAATGAATTCCAAGTAAAGCAATTCACTTAACAAATGTTGATAAATATTAGTAGCTAATTGAAATTCATTGAATATGATTAGTATAATAACTTGTCGTTCTATTATTTATTATTATATGAATATCATTAATAATTAAAATATATATTTACTTCACGTAACAATGATATTAGATGAATGATCATAATAATAGATGTAATATAAGTATTAGGTAAAATATGTAATGATGTAAATAATAAATATATATATATATATATATATATATATAATATATATATATATATATATATGTGTGTGTGTGTGTGTGTGTGTGGTGTGTGTGTGTGTGTGGTGGTGTGTGTGTGTGTGTGTGTGTGTGTGCGTGTGTGTGTGGGTAGTTGTGTCTTATATTTGTAATAAATATATGTATATATATATATATATATAGATTATTATATAGGGAATGGGGTGGGTGGATATATAGGTGGTGAATAATTAAATAGTATATAGATAATTGAATATTGATAACAGTTTATAGTGATGTTGTGCTAAGCTCGATGTGGTAAATGTTGTGATAATTGTAATTTGTGCTAGTAGAATGGTGTGTGTGGGTGTGTGTTGTGTGTGTGTGTCGTGTGTGTGTGTGTTGTGTGTGTGTGGTTGTTGTGTGGTGTCTTATATTTGTGTGTAGTATATATATATATATATATATATATATAAATATATTATATATATATATAATAATACATATATACATATAATGTAAATATATATATATAACAAATAATATATACAAATTATACACTATATATATAATAAATAATATATATAATATATATAATATATAATGTGACTTATATTATATAGTACTAATACGTAATTGGCAGATTAATCGACTAAAGAGTATTTATGTGATACCTACAGATATATAAATAATTAATTAGATTAATTATGAATGAAGAAAAAAATGACAATATATATGGGTAATAATAGTATATATATATCTTGTCTATAATCACTATAATATATATATAATATATATATATATATTAATAATATATATATATTGATTATATATATAATAGTGGATTATATATTATATATAATATTTGTATATCCTTTTTATCATACCTAAATTATGTGTGTGGTGTGTCGTGTGTGGTTGTGTTGTGTGTTGTGTGTTGTGTTGTGTGTGTATGGTGTATCTCTAGATATAAATAGGTCCCGCCATCTGCGGTTACGAATCATAAACCTCCCGCCGGAGATCAGCCACCCGGGAGCCAAGGGCGGCCGATGAAAAGCCTCGGCATCGTATTTCCCTTCCCTTTTCTCCCGCCCGGGAAACATGGAAATATATAGGACGCTAAAATTGGCGCAGGGAAATGAAGAGGTCTAAGCGGGATAAACGGCTCACGAGCGAAATCTTGGAGGAGGAAAATGAGACTGCGAGGTGGGTGGGGGTTGGGGGGAGGGGTGGAAGGGGAAGGAAGAAGGAGGTATGAGAGGAGGAAACAAAGGAGGAGAGGAAAGGATGTTTATGGTGCGAAAGAATGAGAGAGAGTGTGTGTGTGTGTGTTTGAGTAAGAATATGCGTGTGTGTGTGTAAGCATGTGTGTGTGTGCGTGTGTCCGAGAGAGAGAGAGAGAGAGAATGGTCAGTTGACAGAGATCTTTTTTTTTTTTTTTTTCTTTCCGTTTGCCAAAATAAAATATTAAGTCCAGTTGTTTTCATATTTTCCTCGAAGTTAAAGAAGGGCTTCCCTGACAGTTGCTCGTGGTAAAATAATATAAAATATCTTTTGGAGTGACATAGAGCGAGAGAGAGAGAAGAGAGAGAGAGAGAGAGAAGGAGAGAGAGAGAGAGAGAGAGAAGAGAGAGAAGGAGAGAGAGAGAGAAGAGAGAGAGAGAGAGAGAGAGAGAGAGAGGGAATGAGAGAGAAGAGAGAGTAGAGAGAGAAGAGAGAGAGAAGAATTTTATGATGAGTCAGAAAGAAACCTAGAAGAGAGTAGGCACGAGAGAAGAAGAGAGATAAGGGAGGTGAGGGGTTTGGGGAAAGGGGCAGTGAGTGTATGGGAATGGGAGAGACGCAGGGAGAGAGAAAGAAGAGGATTGTAGCCTATGGGGAGAGAGAGAAGAAAAGAGAGAGAGAGAGGCGAGGAAAGGAAGGGAGGGAGAGGGAGTAATAATGGAAGAACGAATGAGCATGAAGTTGGCGGCCGAGAGCGAGTACATCACGACAAGAAGACCAGAGAAGCGAAGAAGAGCGCGGGGAGACGCGGGCACGCACGAACACACAAGAGCAG
>NW_020872420.1:993392-995892 GCF_003789085.1 Penaeus vannamei
TATTATTATGATTATTATCATTATATTAAGCTATATAATGAGCCACACTGATAAAATCGAGATTTATACCACCAAAGGTGTCAGTGAACATCAAGATTAACAGCTAAGAAAGAATGAAAAAAAAGTCAGCTAATTACGTAAGAAAAACATATTAGCTGACGTTTTAAACTTATCAAGAGTCGAAGAAGTTACAATCTCTGAAGGCAATCTATTCCAAAGTCTACAAATACACGTAAAAAGCAAATTAATTATCATCGTATTTATTATCTGTTTCCTTCAGTGATAAATTTTATGTATAGGAAAATAATTATGATATGATGATGTTGATACAGATGTGATACTGATATTGACAATCGTATTTCTGACAATTATTATAATAAAAACAGCATCAGTACCGTTAATACCTTAGTAATTATAACAAATACACCTATAATGACGAACACAAAGCAATTAGCTAACGGCGATTATGAAATGTAATGAAGATACTAAATCAAATATATCAATCATAAAGACAAAAGTACAGTGTAATGTAGTAGTGTACTAGTATAGTGTAGTGACATCTACTGCAGACAGCCCTCCCAATGTTATTGCTCTTGGTAAAGTAACTGCAAATCCAATTCAAGAACTAAAGTATTCCCTTTATAAAGTTTCAGCGTGGAGCCCAGAGATCATGAGTTAATATTGTGAGGATTAATTGATCTCATTCGACATTTCTGGATTAAATGAAAATGAAATGCCAGTGTTACGATTACTGTTATCTGAATTTGGGAATATCCCTCGGAATTCGAATTTATCAATATTTTTTTTATTTTCTGTTTTATATATTAGTTATGATTCTATATAGCGTAACGTATAAAAAAAAATCATATTTTATGTATTATATCATTTACTGTTTCCTGTTCATGATATTCGTGAAAGTATGACAATGTGATTAATTGTTGTTTCAATAAAATATATAATGATGATAATGACATAATGACAAAAGGACAGTGTAATGTAATAGTGTACTAGTATAGTGTAGTAACATCTACTGCAGATATCCCTCCAAATGTTATTTTTATTGGTATAGTAACTGCAAATCTAATTCACGAGTTAATAAATACAAATATAGAGAATGTCGCCCGCAAAACTCCCCCGAAGGAATTATTCCCTTTATAAAGTCCCAGCGTGGAGCCCAGAGATCATGAGTTAATATTGTGGGGATTAATTGATATCATTCGACATTCCAGGATTAAATGTTGATGAAATGTCAGTGATACGATTATTATTATCTGAATTTAGAGATATCACTGGAAATTCGAGTATGATTCTCGGTTTATAAATAATTTATGTTTTTTTTGTTTTGTTTTTCTATTTTATATATTGGTTGTCATTCTAGATAGCGTTGCGTATCAAAAGAATTCATGCTTTATATAATATATTGTGGAAATATATAATTTACTTACTGTTCATAATGATATTCGCAAAAGTATGTCATTGTAATTTAATCATATGTTGCTGTTGCAAGAAAGAGAGAGAGAGAGAGAGAGAGAGAGAGAGAGAGAGAGAGAGAGAGAGAGAGAGAGAGAGAGAGAGAGAGAGAGAGAGAGAGAGAGACGGATACTTAGTGGGGAGAAGAGAAAAAGTAGGATTAAGGCAGACAGAGAGACAAAATGACATGGACACAGAAAGAAACCTCTCCACTTAGATAGACAAATATAAAAAAGAAAGGAAAAAGAACGTCAGACACAGACAAACAAAAAATTAAAACAAATTTAAACAAAAAATTCTTGCTACGACCACTAAAACCATAACGAAAAATGTATATATATATATATTATATATATATATATTATATATATATATATATATATAATATGGTGTGTGTGTGTGTGTGTGTGTGTGGTGTGTGTGGTGTGTGTGTGTGTGTGTGTGTGTGTGTGTGCGTGTGTGTGTGTGTGTAATGTGCAGCTGTGTGTTTCGTGTGTGTCGTGCGTAACCAGTGGAAGTGTGTGAATGCGCGCGCGCGTGTATGTGTGATACAAAAAACACACAAACAAATTCTAACTCACCTTCCAAATATACTAACGAGCCAAGCTTTATTGCTCGCAGAATCACTGAGAGTAAAGCAAGACGTGCTGAATGAAGAGGAAAGAAACAGAGGGAGAATAGGCAAGCTGTAATGTTTCCGTCGACTAATGATCCCATCTACAAAATGATTCACTGATTCAATCGCAGGAATAGAGTAGAGGGAAAGGATAAAGGGTAGAAGCATAGAGTAATAGGGAAAGGATAAAAGAAAAATATATATAGTAAAGAAAAATGATAAAGGACAGATGAATGGAGTATAGGGAAAGGGTAAAGGAAGGGACGGGTGAATAACGATGATAATTTGTAATCATCGTAATAAGAATAGTAATAATGATGGTATTGAAGAGACAATAATGATGATGATAGTGGTATTACAAAATTTATGATCATGATAGTAACAAAAACAACACAACATTATTTATGATAACTT
>NW_020872420.1:1000892-1003392 GCF_003789085.1 Penaeus vannamei
TCTCTCTCTCTCTCTCTCTCTCTCTCTCTCTCTCTCTCTCTCTCTCTCTTCTTCTCTTCTCTCTCTCTCTCTCTCTCTCTCTCTCTCTCTCTCTCTCTTCTCTCTCTCTCTGTTCTGCCTCTGTCTCTGTCTCTGTCTCTGTCTCTGTCTCTGTCTCTGTCTCTGCTCTGTCTCTGTCTCTGTCTTCTCTGGAGTCTCTGTCTCTGTCTCTGTCTCTGTCTCTGTCTCTGTCGTCTCTGTCTCTGTCTCTGTCTCTGTCTCTGTCTCTGTCTCTGTCTCTGTCTCTGTCTCTCTGTCTCTGTCTCTGTCTCTGTCTCTGTCTCGTCTCTCTCTCTCTCTCTCTCTCTCTCTCCTCTCTCTCTCTCTCTCTCTCTCTCTCTTACACCCCCCTCTTTTAGTCTGTATTTGTGTGTGTGTGTGTGTGTGTGTGTGTGTGTGTGTGTGTGTGTGTGTGTGTGTGTGGTCTGTGTGTTGTGTGTGTGTGTGTGTTGTGTGTGTGTGTGTGTGTGCGTGTGTGTGTGTGTGTCTTTTCTTCCCCCCTCTTTCTTTCTTCCTCCCTCTCTCCCTTTACCCCACCCTTTCTCTCTCTTATGTATCTTCTCCGCCCTTTCTTAGAATGCACACAAGACGCTTTCGCAGAGCCTCCCAATTGTCGTGAAAAGAATAAGATATAACTTTTACCTTTTAAGCGTAACTCTGCCATCTTTGAGAGGCTGAGATTTTTAAAGTGGTCTATAGACGCTGGAGAAGAGTAGAAGACTTTTATATACAGGAAAAGGGAGACTGGGAAAGGGAAGAAAATAATAAAAATATAAACAAGAAAAGGAAACGATGAGACAAAAACAAAAAACAAGAAAAGTAGAATAACAAAAGACTAGGTCTATGCATGGGGTGTATATGAGTCATGTTACAGTCAAAACGACTCATGTTACCATTGGGAAGGATATGATTGGAAACTGTAGTTAATGATAAGAGAATTTTTTTTTTTTAATATGGCTATTGTATTCAATCTAAAGTATGAGAATATGCAATATTGTTTACTATTATATTGTTTATTTATTCAGTATGACATACACTGGGAGGAGCAATCAGCAGGAGTGCAAATATTTGTTTATTTGAAAACAAAGTCAGAAAGCATAGACTTCCATGAAATGTTTATCTGATTCCCCAACTGCATTGTGAAACACCCAGAAAGAGAGAGAAACAGTAATACCGGTAAGATGATTGAGGTTCAGTTCCAGGGAAAGTGTAATACACCCGGTGCTTGACGTGGTTCAGTTAGGTCCTGGTGTAAATACGTAAAAGCGAATGCCTGAATTGGCGTAATGCCCATTGTTCAGGGTTGGCCAGGGAACTGCTGGCGATGGGTTCAGTGACGGGGCTTATATCCGAAAAAAGAAACAATCTTACTGAAACCGTCAAAATACCAGAGGGAACTATTTATAAGGAAGGTTTATGTTGATACGTTTTTAAATGGTTATAACTTCTTGTATGATACAACTGTCAGAACTGTAGAGTGTGAAGTACGGGAAGAGATGAAGCCGCTGGATCTATAATTGTTGCCTTGAAGGGTACTCAGGGATGGAGACTACTACATAGAAACTTTGGTGTTACCACAACAATGGAGGACAGACGCCTTACGCGAGAGGCGTTCAAGCAGTTGGGCTTCCGCAGGCGAGAAGTGAAGGCGGCTGGGCGTTCTCTGTTCTGTGCGAAGGAGTAGCAGAGGCCAAGGCGCGGAGATGTCACAATACATTTCACTTTACTTTTCGATGAAGACGCAGGAGCGACGCAATAAAAAATCATGGTTTGATACGGAGTTGCTTTCCAGCGCTAAGACGCAGCATCCTCGAAGGAACGACGGGGATGCACTTCAAGGGCGCGGTACATCGTGTCTGACAGTGCGAAGACGGAAGATCAAGGATAATGCGAAAATTACTCTTCATATGCGTTTCTATGCGAATATTCATAAACAACGACGATGGTGACATGACGTCGATACTTCAAGACCAACGCGGCTCCAGCAGGAACAAGCAAGGCAGAGATCAAGCAAAGAGAGCACACAGCTCCAACGAGGACGACAAAGGCGAGCTCAACCGCTGATGACAAGGCACAGCGACAGATAATGGGCAAGCAGCAATCATGTATATGACGAAGTTGAAGAAAAGTTGAGCGGGCAGGACAAAGAGGACAAAAGAAGGTCTGCGTCGGAACAGCAGAAGAGCTGCTGGGAGACACAATAACGGCTGCAACAGGCAACAGATGAGCTACAACGTGATATCTGCAGACGGCAACAGGGAAGAAATATAATGTTGAATCTGAAAAGAAATAAGTTTAATCGAGTAGAAAATCAGAATAAATAAAAAATGAAAATAAATGAAGGCAGACACATCGAGGACAGCGTAAGTATCTAGATCTAAAAGGTAAAGAATAGACAGAGATTCAAATTCGCTGAACAAAAGAACCGAAAGGAAGTATATTTACGAGAAAATGGTCTGCA
>NW_020872420.1:1030892-1035892 GCF_003789085.1 Penaeus vannamei
CGAAGAGGGTGACGCAATGGGGCCGGGGGGGGGGGCGACGGATCAAAATGGTTTTATTGGAGAAATCAGCAGGTGACGTCAGCAGAGGAAGGCGAAGATAAGGGACTGTCATGAGCAGACCCGAGCTGGCGAGGCAGACTTCCCGGGGGGACGCAGACATTAGTGGCCGCTGGTGACAGGTGCCCGGCAGAGGCTCTTTTAGTACTAAAAGGAAAAGAAAGAAAATATTTTTATTCTCTTTCTCTCTGGCTTTCTCATGTATATATATGTATATATATATATATATATATATATATATATATATATATATATATATATATATATACATATCGATCGTCTATCTATTTATCTATATTATTATATATATATATATATATATATATATATTATATATATATATATATATATATATATATATATATATATATATATATATATATATACCCAGAAATATATATGTACACACGTACAGTATATACACATATCCATACATATATACATGCACACATACATATATACATACCTATATACTTACATACACCCATACACATATGTACACACATATACACATATACAGATAGATAAACAGGTAGATATATGTTTGCATTTGCACGTTCATTGCCGACCACGCGGAGAATTTACGTCCCAAGATTCCACTGTGGCAACGTTTTTCTTCCGCTTCCTCATTATGCAGATTCACGAGATCATGAATACCTAATCATTCGCTATGGAAATTAATTAATGGACACAATGCCCGGGGAAAATCCTTGAATAGTTTGCCCATTTCTTCTCTCAGAGACTTTTGCGGCTTCAACAAATTACGGTAACTCTTCTAACAAATCACCCTCTTAAGGCCCGCATATAAGGCGAGACTGATTGTAAAATACTATTATTCTTTTTAAATCTTTAATTTTTTTTTCTATATTGGTGATGTTTTTTTGAGACAGAGTGCTGGAGGGAAGACTAAGATAATGCATAATATTGATGTTATTAGTTATTATTATTTTATTATTATTATTATTATTGTTGTGGTTATTTGCGTCTTCTGAATAATATCTTATATTCACACCAGTTTATTACACAGCAGGTAAAGAATTAAATGAATAAAATTCTTATACCACATGCGCTGGGTGTTTCCAAGTTCCCAGGGCGATGCATTATCTACATGAAGTCTTGGGGCTACATTGCGCCTCGCTCAATCGATCCGCTGGTGATACTCTGAGAACTGCAACCGTCTTTAACTTTTCTTTCTTCTTTCTTTCTTTCTTTTTTCTGTCTCTCTCTGTCTCTGTTTCTCTCTGACTCTGTTTTCTCTCTGTCTCCGTCTCTCTCTCTCTCTCTCTCTCTCTCTCTCTCTCTCTCTCTCTCTCTCTCTCTCTCTCTCTCTCTCTCTCTCTCTCTCTCTCTCTCTCTCTCCCTCCCTCTCCTCCCTCCCTCCTCCCCCTCCCCTCTCTCTTCTCTCTCTCTCTCTCTCTCTCTCTCCCTCCCTCTCTCCCTCTCCCTCTCTCCCTTTCTCCTCCGTCTCCCTCCGTCTCTCCCTCCCTCCTTCTCTCCTCTCTCTCTCTCTCTCTCTTTCTCTCTTCTTACTTCTTGGAATGCGTGTCAGGCATATGCAAGATCTGTTTGCATTGTAAATTTGCTTGCTTCCGATGGCGTTCTTCAGATTCCACGATACAGTGAAGTCCGCTTATTCAGAAGGTAGATTGTATCCCTTATTTGTATAATGAATTGAGGCACATCACATTCTTCCAAGAACTTGCAGAAAATTGACATGCTTTTCTCCACTGTTCAAAAAAAATAATAATAATAATAATAATAATAATAATAATAATAATAATGAAAAATAAAGAAAAGGAAAAAGTAAGCATTTCTATATAAGATCTTTCGTAAAGCAAAAATATTCATGATAATTCGGACATGGTTAGAAGGTAGCAATTATCAATAATGTTTACGATTTAAAGAGACTATTCATGATATAAATAACATTAGCGAGTATGAACTGAGCCAGGGCATGTTAGCGGTGTAGTAGTAAATTAGGTACATTTGCACAGTACTGCATAAATGAGCAGCTCTCTCCCTCTCTCTCATTCTCTCATTCTCTCTCTAGCTATCTATTCTCTGTCTCTCTCTCTCTTTTTCATTTCTCTATCTATCTACCTATCTATATACTTATCAGTTCATCTCTATGTTGTCGTCCTCCTCCACACACATACACACACACACACACACACACACGCACACGCACACATACACATATTATATATATATATATATATATATATATATATATATATATATATATATATATAATATATATATATATATATATGTGTGTGTGTGTGTGTGTGTGTGTGTGTGTGTGTGTGTGTGTGTGTGTGTGTGTGTGTGATATATATATATATATATATATATATATATATATATATATATATATATATATATATATATATGGGGAAGATGGAGAAGTAAGAGAGAGATAGAAAAAAGAGAGTAGAATCAACACTAAGAAAATGATGAATAGATGGGACGAGTGAATTATATAATCAAATACAGATAGACAAATATCTAATTTTAAATTGACTGCCTGACCGTTTTATATTCTGAACTAATATGATAATAATATGAGAATGATGAAGAGTTATTTTACGTTTTGCTCGAAATTGCGTTACTCGGAACCGATTCAATTTATATGAATACTTACGGTCGACTTGGAAATGTTATGTAAATATTGTTTGAATGTCAATCATTTTTCATTTATTTAACTATTCTATTTTATTCATTTATTCTTTTTTTTAAGAAATGGAGTTGCAATAAGCTACAAGGAAAGTTAATTATCCTATTTACTATTCTATCATTCACGTTCCATGGATCCCGAAAGGAACAGGAGATTTGTTATCCGTTCATTTCATCTTGTTCTTTGTTCATCTGAAGTTTCTCTCCCGATTATCCGATTGTCTTTCATTTCCTTCTGTTCGAAAGACAATGCTTGATCATTGGGAGGCACCAGGCACTCTTTGGCTTTCTTTTCATTGTTCTTTGCGTGATTATCGTTATTGTCGTCATTATTATCATTATTGTCGTCATTATTATCATTATTGTCGTCATTATTATCATTATTGTCGTCATTATTATCATTATTATTTATTGTCGTCATTATTATCATTATTGTCGTCATTATTATCATGTCGTCATTATTATCATTATTGTCGTCATTATTATCATTATTGTCGTCATTATTATTATTATTGTCGTCATTATTATCATTATTGTTGTTGCTATGGATGTCATTTTTATCTTAGCATTATGGAAATTATTATTATTATCATTATGATTAATATTATTATTACTATTATCATTATTTATATTATTATTATCATTATGATTAATATTATTATTACTATTGTCATCATTACTTATGTTATTATCATTATTATCATTATCAATAGCATCATCATCATTTCTTTCATTCTTCCTTTATCCATTGTTATTATTATTTTGATTATTATTATTATTATTATAATCATCAGCATCAGCATTATCATTATTGTTAATGCCTTCAATATCATTAGGATTATCATTATCATTGTTATTCTCATTACTATTATCTTTAATATTATTGTTAGTTTTATTACGTTTAGCATTATTGTTATTAGTAGTCGTAGTACTAGTAGTGGTGGTGGTATTATCGTCATTAGTATTATTATAAATATCATTAAAATTGTCATTATTGTCCTCACCATTATTGTTGTCGACATATATTTTTATGATTATCATCACTATTTTTTTTATTTTTATTATTATTAGTAGTAGTAGCAGTAGTAGTAGTAGTTGTAGTAGAAGTATTTGTTTTGTCACCACAATATCATAATTATGCCATTATTATCATTATCATTATTATTACTATTACAATAAAAAAATCTAAATAATATACATTATACTATTACATACAAAGTTGTGTCTATGCGACTATTTCTGAGGATAGTTAAAGGGTTCCAAAAAGATTAAGAACCATCTTCCGAGTTTTTAGATGGAATATTTAGCATTGTATTGTAGATTAATCACTTGAGGTACAAACCACTTAGAGGCTGATGTATACCATATTTCAATTGACATATCAATTCCCGGTTGCTAGATAACGTGTATTGGTTGATATATTCCATTATTAGTTAATACATATAATTTGCCGACAGATGCAAAAGATTCATTTTTTGATGCATTCCACTTACCGGCTGATAAATACCACAGCCTGATACATACCATATATCAGCTGATAGATACCGGTAACGCCTGGTACACACCATTTACCGTACCATTATCAGCTAATACATACCATTTACCAGCCGATAGATACCATTTTCCTACTACATATGATCCAGGACTCTCGATCTGAGATGAAACCATGATCACGTGACCTCATCGCCCTTCATTACACGGCGAGCTACAAAGATCACAGGAAGAAATGCCTTGATCTCGAGCGGGAAATGAAATTCGTCTGTGAGTAATGAGCTTCCCAAGGCCCGCCTCTCCCTTCAGAGTCAGAGGAAACGCACTCGCTCGAGACAAAATGGAGGGAATGACGTCTTTGAAGTCCGTCCTTCGAGGGGAATTCCGCCAAGTGAAAGCCCCTCGAGGACCACTGCGAGGACTTCTTTCCCCCTTTCTCCTCCTTCAGTGCGTGTCTTCGAGGGGGCGGAGGACGACCTCAGCCTTCGGTCGAAGAGGGAAAGGAATTCACACAGGGGATCGTACTGGGCTGATTATGCCAATGGGATGGAGGTCTTTTCGCCGTGGGAGGGCTGCAGGGAGAGGCAAAGGGAATGATCAGCTAATGGGAGCCTGGTGAACGGAGAAGATTTTTGAGAAGAATCAGCTGATCTGAGGAAGATGTAAAAGAGATTATCATGCGCGTACGCGCTCGCACATATAAACATAAATACATTTGTGTGTATATATGATGTGTGAGTGTGTGACTATATATATATATATATATATATATATAT
>NW_020872420.1:1054535-1057035 GCF_003789085.1 Penaeus vannamei
TGTGTGTGTGTGGTGTGTGTGTGTGTGTGTGTGTGTGTGTGTGTATATATATATATATATATATATATTATATATATATATATATATATATATATATATATAAAGTGCATGCACACACATATACATACACACACACACACACACACACACATATATATATATATATATAATATATATATATATATATATATATATATATATATATATATATATATACATATATATATATATATATATATATATATATATATATATAATATATATATATATATGTATGTATATATATATGTATATTATATATATATATATATATATATATATATATATGTGTGTGTATATATGTATATATATATAATAATATATATATATATATATATATATATATATATATATATTTATATATATATATATATGTGTGTGTGTGTGTGTACTATATATATATATATATAATATATATATATATATATATATATATATATATAAGTGCATGCACACACATATACATACACATACATATGCAAGTTCATCAACAGCACATTCTGGTCACGCAGGTAACCAGGCCAGTTCCGTTCCCCAAAGCTTCAAAAGGCTTTGTTCCCTTGAAGCGGATTCCGAGAGCACGAAGCACCCGAAGGAGACACAGGGAAGCCCACTCGGAAGCCTCCTGGGCGAGGGCAGCCTCCTCTTCCGCGTCTGCGAGGGCCGCCCGGCAGAGGACGCGCCGCCCGCGGTTTCTACGTCACCGGCGTGTCCGTCCCGTTCTGCTGCTTCTTTCTGAGGAGTTGGCGGAGTTGCACACAACTAATCATAATCATCATTATAATCATATGAATAAGAGCAAAACATCAATAATATAATAATGATAATGGTGCTACTACTAATAATAACACTGATAATGATAGAATTAGTGATGATGACGACGATGGCTAACAATAACAATAACAAAACAATAATAATCATAAAAAAAAAACAGCGGCAGCGCCCCACGTCCGCCAGCCTACCTCAGCCTCCGCGACTTCGACTTCCTCCTTCGCCTCCTCTCCTTCCTCCTCCTCCTTCTATCACTTCGGTTCTTTTTCCCCCTCCTGCTGTTGCCCACTTGTATGGACGGCGGGTGGGGGCGTGATTTGCCGCCCATTGCCCCGCTTATTGTGATGTTGGGCGAGGGGAGGGTCGGGAGGGCGTGGGGTGGGCGGTTTCCACGTGAAGCCGTCCCAAGCCTGCGGGAGTACGGGCGTGTCATTGTTTTGTTTTTCTTTTTTCTCGCGATGTAAAAATATATTTTCACGCATGACAAATCGGGGAAGAAAATCAAAGTTGATTCTATCTATTTCTGGTCGTTGATCGGTAATTGTAATGGTTATATGTCAGTCGATCCGATGGTTCACCTTTTCAGCTGAAATAACAGACGCCTGAATAAATACACGACAGATAGTGGATAGCTGACGACAAAGAGCTGGCAGCCAGATTAATGCTAAAACAAAGCAAAACTAGATAAGCAGATAATCAACAAACAAATGCACAGCAACTACAGATACATAACAAAATGACACATGCTAACCAGACATATAGCCAGATAATGAAACGCGCAAAAAGAGCAAAAATAACAAATACTAGAAGTCACACACAAACACGTGCCGAAGCCTCACCTGAATTTTCTTGACGTATCTCTTGCGATATGGAACAACGATGCTTCCCTCCAGGTACAGCAGGCGGCTGTTGGCGAAGT
Organism: Penaeus vannamei; assembly: GCF_003789085.1. Classification (NCBI taxonomy): domain Eukaryota; kingdom Metazoa; phylum Arthropoda; class Malacostraca; order Decapoda; family Penaeidae; genus Penaeus; species Penaeus vannamei. The sequence continues at coordinate 1,056,265 of NW_020872420.1, forward strand.
CCTCCCAGCCCAGAAGCAGCGAGTCTCTGCGGGGACTCAAGGTTTTCAGCGAATTCAAGTATGCACGTTTGTACACACATAAGCGCACAAGCACGCGCACGCGCGATCACACACACACACACACACAGACACAAGGCCACAAGAATGAAAGTTTTGCGTCCGTGTAAAGATGAAAACTGATGAGGCTAATTTTCATTACTATTATCTATTTCTACAATCATTTAAAGTCGATGATTTGCCCATTTTTGCAGAAAAAAACAGCATGGCTATCGAGCAAGCCTTGAGCCCTCCCCCAACTATGCCCATGCCCTCATATGTGCATTCTTATAAGTAGGCCTACACATCAGTCACATCAGTGCATGAAAACCATGTTGAGCCCGAGACCGAATTGGTACTCGGTAGTCAACTCGCCGGTGATGGCAGACAGTAATGCATGTGAGGTGCAAGATGTGTTTATTGCGCAGATTTGACGATGTGGATGCATGGGAGTAAAGCTTTTGCTGTGTTGTACGATTTGGGGGAAATAATGAAATTTATTGAAAATTAGGATTTTTTTGGCTGGCGTTATCGAGTGGTGTACGCATAACAGAAACGCTGTTCAGCAAAGACTAACAATACCACAGGGAGCGAAAATTGCTCTATAAAAAAAAGGTTCATTAAGAACGGTATGCTTGTAATTTAAACAAGGAAATCAGTCTTATAATATATAATGTTAACACATCAGAATACACTACAGAATCTAAACTGAGACTCACAGAATGTATAGAAATT
>NW_020872420.1:1064535-1067035 GCF_003789085.1 Penaeus vannamei
TGGTGTTTGCGTGTTGTGTGTGTGATGTGTGCTGTGTGTATATGTGTGTGTGTGTGGTGTGTGTAGATGGTGTGGTGTGTGTGTGTGTGTGGTGGTGTGTGTGTTGTGGTGTGTGTGTTGATAGTGGTGTGGTAGTGTGTATGCTGTGTGTTGTATATATATAATATGATGCTGGTGTGTGGATGTGTGTGTGTGTGTTGTGTGTGTGTGTGTGTGGTGTGTGCTCGTGTGTATGTGTGTGTGGTGTGTGTGTACGTGGTGATAGTGCGTAGTTTGGTGCTGTATGTGTGTGTGGTGTAATAATGGATGTTGTGTGTGTGTGTGTGTGTGGTTGTGTGGTGTACGGTGTGTGTGTGTGTGTTGGATTGTGGTGTGGTGGTGTGTGTGTGGTGTGGTGTGTGTAGTGTGGGTGTGTGTGTGTGGTGTGCGTCGTTGTGTGGTGTGTGTGCTGTGTGTGTCGTGTGTGTGTGTGTTGGTGTGGTGTGTGTGGTGTGTCGCTGTGTGTGTGGTGTGTGTGTCCGTGTGTGAATGTGTAGTGGATCGTGCTGGCGTAGTGTGGTGTGTGAATGTGTGTCGTGTACATGGGTGCTAGGCTCGACTGTAGTTATGTGTGTGTAATGGTGTGTGGTAGATACTCGTACTAAGTTAAGCATGTAATAGTATATAGACTATCGAGACGGCACTGGAATATCACTAGTATATTAGTCTATATAATATAATATATACTGTATATTATATATGTGTGTGGTGTGTGTGTGGGTGTGATGTGTGGTAGATGTGTGTGTATGATAATATAGTATGTATATGATATTATTATATAATATATAATATATATAGTATAGGTATATATTATATATATATATATATATTATATATTATGAGTAATAGCGTATAACGTGTATGTCAATGATTAAGTGTGATATATATCGTGCTGAATGATATGATATATAAACATAGTAGTGACAGTAGTAGAATTTACTAGTTTATCGAATAGATGTAATATATCATAACTTACGTGCTCATGGTAGTCTACATAACGTCTATACCTATCTGAGATGATATTATATATGTGTGCTAAGTAGGTGGATATACCGCCGGAGCGCGCGGTATACCGCATGGTTCGATATATAATAGTCACCTGGGTAGACATTTAGACTATTAAGTTCGGCGCTTAAGAGCTCAGACCTCATTATAACGTATAATAGAGTAGTCGTAGCACTGATTATGTATCGAATAGTAGTATGGATTCATATCGGCTAGTACTCGAATGTATTCCATATGATACTATATGAGGTATCATAGTAGCATAATGATCGATAAATACATAATTATGATGGAATCGAGTATCTACATATATGGGTACTTATCACTGTATGATATATATTAATGTATAATATATAATAATATACTATAATTCGACTGTATTCAGATAAGATTGTAACTATGATAATTGTATAATATCTATATACTGATACGTTCTGATATCAGCTATTTATATATTTATGATATAGAGTATAGTGCAACTATGTATATACTTAGCATATACTATATATACAGTATATTATGAGAATTATGATACGGCACGTAGTATAGATATGGTTTGAGGTATATAATAGTAGTAATTATATTCCGGAGGTATAATAGTATAGATACATATATATATGAGTGTAAATACTGACTGTACGATATCGTATGATGTATATATATGTAGAACCATATAGTTAATACGAGTATAAATTTATGATTGACAGTATAATGCTAATCGATAAGATATTTGATACTTTATATACCAATATTATGATAATCACTATATTACATATAACTATTATATATATATGATATTATAGTTACTACTGGGTATAATGTATATGGTGTGTATACATGTACTATGTATCATTATTGTCGTATGTGTATGTGTTACTGTATGTTGATATCTAATCGTTATATATCATATAGTGAGTATGTATAGCTATATAATTGCTTAATATATGAATATGATATAAAGTATCTACGATTCGACATGCTACTCATTAGATATTGAGTAGTATGACGCTGATGTATACTTAATAACTGATGTTAGAGTATATAAGTATATAACATAATCGATAGTATAAGTTGGATAATACTGTATGATATATAAACATACAATGGTACTGCGAGATCCTATTACCCTATCAGGCTATATAGGATGACTATAAGCTTCGTAATATACTAGCTGAGCCCTTGTTAGTAAATGTATAATTTCGTATATTAGTGTATACTCATATTTATATCAATATGTATATGTATTACTAGTAGGTTGGTTATAGTATGGTAGTATTAGCAAGATATTACTATATTTGTGATTTATTTTATATATAGTATATGTATAGTATATCTCTACTATATATACATGATATTACATATATATATTATATATATATATATAGTATATATATTATATATATATAAATATAATGCTATAGTATTATATACAATATATGTATAAATTATTTTACTT
>NW_020872420.1:1072035-1074535 GCF_003789085.1 Penaeus vannamei
TGTCCCGGTTCTTTCCTCTCTCAACCGAAGCCAAACAACAAGTATGTAATATTTTTTCGAACGAACAAGGCACAAAGAAGTAATGATGATGAGGACAAGGGCCAAGGATGGAGATTAAAAATTAAGAAATGGGAGACGAAAGTCTACTAAGCGAGGCTGGGAGAGAGAGAGAGAGAGAGAGAGAGAGAGAGCGAGAGAGAGAGAGAGAGAGAGAGAGAGAGAGAGAGAGAGAGAGAGAGAGAGAGAGGAGAGAGATGAGAGAGAGAGGAGGAACGATGAAGATGATAATAATAATGATGATGATGATGATGATCATCATCATCATCATCATCATCATCATAATCATAATGATAATGAGGAGGAGGAGGAGGGGGAGGAGAAAGAAGAAGAGCAGGAGGAGAATGAAAAGGAGGAAGAAGAGACGGAGGAGGAAGAGGAAAATAAGTTAAAGAGTAGTGGACGAACGATACGAAGCATAAAGCAAGGAGAAAGGCGCTGGGACGAGTGAGAAGAGAGAGGAGGCGAGAAGAGAAAGCGAAGAGAAGGGAAAGGGGAAAGGCGTGAGAGACCAGGACAAGCCAAGCCGTCCTGGAGCCATTAGCCGCGAAATCCGATGCTCACTTGTTTTTCCTTCCTCTTTTTCTTCTTCTTCTTCTTTGTCGTCTTTTTTTCTCCTTTTTTTTCTTTTTTCTTGCAAGGAGATGGGACAAGAGGGAGACGGGAAAGGGTAGAGGAGAAGTTGGGGAGGAAAGAAATAGGAGTTGGAAGGAGGAGGAGGAGGAGGAGAGGAGGAGGAGGAGGAGAAGAGAGGAAGAAGAAGAAGAGAAGAAGAAGAAGAAGAAGAAGAAGAAGAAGAAGAAGAAGAAGAAGAAGAAGAAGAAGGAAGGAAGGAGGAGGAGGGAGGAGGAGAAGGGAGGAGGAGGAGAAGAAGGAGGAGGAGGAGGAGAGGAGGAGGAAAGAAGAAGAAGAAGAAGAAGAAGAAGAAGAAGAAGAAGAAAAGTAGAAGAAGAAAAGAAGGAGAAGGAGGAGAGGGAGGGGGAGGAGGAGGAGGAGAAGAGGAGGAGGAGGAGGAGGAGGAGGAGAGGAGGGAGAAGAAGAAGGAGGAGAACATGGAGATGAAGAGGAGTAGGAGGAGTGGAGGAGGGAAAAGAGGTAAGAGTGGGAGGAGGAGTAAGAGGAAGTAATGAGGAGGAGGAAGAGAAGGAGGAGGATGGAGGAAGAGTAGAGAAGGAGAAGAAGGAGGGGGAGAGAACAGAAAGAGGAGGAGGAGGAGGAACAGGAAGCGGAGGGGGAGGAGGAGGAGAGAAGGCGGAGAAAGAGAAGGAGGAGGAAGAAGAAGAGGAGAGGAACATGAAGAGGAAGAGGAACAGGAGGAGGAGAAGGAAGAAGAATTAGGAGGAGGAACAGGAAACAGAGGAGGAGGAGGAGAAGGATAAGAAGAGAAGAAAAAGAAGGAGAGGAGGAAGAGTAGAAGGAGGAGAAGGAGGAGGAGTAAGACAGAAAGAGAGGAGGTAGAGGGAGGAGGAGGAGATGGAGAAGGGAGGAGGAGGAGGAACAGAAAGAGGTAAGAACAGGAAAGAGGAGGAGGATAAGAAGAGGAGGAGGAGGAGGAAGGAGAAGAGAGAAGGAGGAGTAGAACAGAAGAGAGAAGGAAGAAGAGGAGGAGGAGGAGGAGGATAAGGAAGAAGGAGGAGTAGGATAAGGTGGGAGAGAAGGAGGAGGAGGAGGAGGAGGAGGAGGAGAAGAAGAAGAAGAAGAAGAAGAAGAAGAGTAGAAGAAGAAGAAGGAAGAAGAAGAAGAAGAAGAAGAAGAGAAGAAAGAAAGAAGAAGAAGAAGAGGAAGAGGAAGGGAAGGGAAAAAAAAAAAAAAAAAAAAAAAAAAAAAAAAAAAAAAAAAAAAATATATATATATATATATATATATATATATATATATATAATATATATATATATATATATATATATATATATATAGAGAGAGGAGAGGGAGAGAGAGAGAGAGAGAGAGAGAGAGAGAGAGAGAGAGAGAGAAGGAAAAAGTTTGAAAAGTTTTGGAGAAAACAGAAGCATGAGTTACATCATCTCCACCTGCAAACTCAGAAATTCCCAAAGAAGAAGAAAAAAATAGATAAACAAATGAAAAATAGATCAACAAATATATAAGTAGATGAAAAATACAATCCGTAGAGAATGGGGGAAGCGAAGGAGGGAGGACATGAAACTTCTCGAAAAGTGTGAGAAAAGAGGAAGGGCTGAGAAGGTGAAGACGCCCCAGACATGCAAAGGAGTGGTAAGGGGCCGGGGGAGGGTGAGGGAGAAGGGGGCGTTGAGACCTCAGCCTCTCTCGTATGCAAAAAGGGGAACTCTTGAGTAATACCTGAAAGATATGTTCTCGGCAAGGCACCTGTCCACATGGGGTTCTGAACGCCTCCCCCTCCTAGGAAGAGGGAGAGGAGGAGGAAGAAGAAGAGTAAGAGGAGGAGGGGGAGGGGGAGAAGGAG
>NW_020872420.1:1089535-1092035 GCF_003789085.1 Penaeus vannamei
AAAGCAATGGTGATAGCATTATCATTGATGATAACAATAATAACAAGGATGATAATAATGATGATAATGATGATGATAGTAACAATCATTATTGTCATGATAATAGCAATGAAACTAATAATGATAAAATAATAACGATGAAAATAATGATAATCATAATAATAATAATAATGAAATAATCATTACAACAACAACAATTATAATGATAACGACAATAATAACATCACTGATAACAATGATAATAATATTCACAATACAATAAGTGTCGTCGGTGTAATATTGTTTATTAAAGAGCCGTGGCTTAGCTGTCTCTCTCGGCTGACGGCGGCGGAAGTCCCCTAAGGCCCAGAATGGCGTCTCTCGGCCGGACAGTATCTCCACCGCCGTGTTCAGTCCGTTGAAGCCGGGCTGATTCCAGGGTAGCCAAGCCGTATGCACAGCCGTGTTTAGTCCATTAAAAGTACTGTCACGCTAGCACGTTTTCCGTCATTTTTCTAATAATTTTATTTTACATAAATACAAACATTCTCTAATATAGCTCTTGATTTGACTATGCTTGGCTGAAAAAGTTGTTGACGGAAAGGTTTTCAGACGGAAACGATCATTATCGTCTGACTGGAAAATCGACATTTCGCTCAAAAATGGACAAAATTTCCGAAAATTGTAAAAAAAAAATAATAATAATATTAAATGACGGAAAAAGTGCTAGTGTGACAGCACCTTAAGGCTTTTTATGGGCGAAAGATAGGACTATAGAAGGTGTTTGTGTAATAATAGGGTTATAAATGACAATCCTTTTCTTGTGTCTTATTTTATTATTGTCCTATTTACAATGACAACACAAACTATGTAAATAAACAAAAACAAAAACAAAAATGCGTTTAAACACGATAGAATAATACATATCATAAAGTATACATATGGATAGTACTTAAAAGAAATAAATGAAAATAAGGCATGTTTCAGGGGAAACTATGATATTACAACAGAAGATTGAGACTCATAGGAGAAATACGAGGAAGTGGAAGAAAAATGGCAAGGAAAAGTAAGGAAAGCGTGAGCTAACAACAACAGAAACAGAAGGGAAAAGCCAAGGAGAAAGAAAGAAGATAAAGAAGATGAAGGGGAGGAGGAGAAGAACGAGCGAGGGAAGTGGCGAGAAGGAGGAAGAGAGGGAGTGAAGACGCTAACGAGTTTCCCTTCTCTTAGTCCATGGCCCTGCTGACCACTCCGCGCTCTCAAAGGACAGGAAACCTGGCGGGGCGCACGTGTCCTTTCTCTTATGGCGCTCCTCGTCAGGAGTCGTTGCCTTCTGGTCCTTCGGCGCCGCCTCTGCGAGCCCCAGCACGCGGCTCTCGCCTGGACACGCTACCCGGCGCCCGTCGTCAGCCTGCACAAGCAAGGGAGTTCGCCCCCTCGCTTTACCGAGTCAGTTGACCCCTCGGCCGCCAAGGCAGCGCCCACGCCACGCCGTGCTCCGCCCGCGATGAGCATCACCGGCGCCCACCACGCCAGGCGCATCTCCCGAAGCGAGCGAACCGCATCCAGGCGACACTGTAATAGCGCCCTTTTGTGCCACCGGAGGGACATGAGTAATCGGACGGACTGGCCAGCTGGCCTTAATGCTTTCCCTTCCGCGCCGCGCTGGCTGCTTACAGCGGATTCCTTTCTCGTCCACAACAAAAACAGGGGTTCCTCCTACGGTGAGCCCTCCCGTGCCTTCTAGCTCCCCTCCCGGCCCGCCGCCGTTTTTGCGCCGAACTTCACCTGCTGTTCTTGTGTTCTGCTCCTCCCCTCCCCCTCCTTCTAGCTAATCCCCTCCCCTTCTTCCTCCTGTAGATGAAATCCGGATTTTATCTCTTATTTCAAGGAATCTATTTTGTTTATAGTTGACTCTTCTGCCTGGAGGAGATAGGAGAAGAAGAGTAACGAACAGCGTCATCTGCCTCCCGCAGAGCTAACAAGGGCTTTCGCTTCATCTCCTTAATGAAGCAAGAACAAGAAGTGATACAGCGCGCCTGCAAATCGGCTCATGGCAACAGCGACAAAAAGGTGCGGCGAAAGACCTTGCCCTGGGCGTCGCCACTGGAAGAAGGCAAAGACAGAAGGAAAGAGATGGCAGGGAACTGACGCAACCCACGAGCGGACTCGCGCCAGGCGTCGTCCTCGCATCGCCTCTCGGGCGTCCGAGACAGACGAGCCAACAATGGAGTGATCATTCTTCCCGACGCATCTCGAACCTCCCGACTTCAATCACCCGCGGTCGGGAGTCGGACGCACGTTCGACAATCACCCGTAGCACGTTGACATCTTCCACAACGACTGCCTCGAGTCCGACGGCGGGTTGTGTTAACAGACCACAGTCACTGAGCGCACTCTTTGTTCAGAGAATCAAATGATTATCGTTTACGAAGGAAACTACAAAGCCGAGTTTGGAAACTTTCCCGAATGAGAAGCCAAATGGAAGTGCAATTTTCTCGTAATCCAGCTCGAGCCTTCC
>NW_020872420.1:1099535-1104535 GCF_003789085.1 Penaeus vannamei
ACAATTAGTTGGATATGATGTAGCCACAATTGGTTGTGATATGATGTAGCCACAATTAGTTGGATATGATGTAGCCACAATTAGTTGGATATGATGTAGCCACAATTAGTTGGATATGATGTTAGGTTGGTAATGTAGCCACGATTAGTTGGATATGATGTAGATTAGTTGGATATGATGTAGCCACAATTAGTTGGATATGATGTAGCCACAATAAGTTGGATATGATGTAGCCGTAATTAGTTGGATATGATGTAGCCACAATAAGTTGGATATGATGTAGCCACAATTAGTTGGATATGATGAGTTGGATATGACGCCACAATAAGTTGATATGATGTAGCCACAATTAGTTGGATATGATGTAGCCATATAGTTGGATATGATGAGCCACAATAAGTTGGATATGATGTAGCCACAATAAGATATGGATGTAGCCACAATTAGTTGATATGATGTAAGCACAAAATAAGTGGGATTATGATGTAGCCACAATAAGTTGGATATGATGTAGCCACAATTAGTTGTGATATGATATGTAGCCACAGTTTGGATATGATGTAGCCCACAATTAGTTGGATATGATGTAGCCACGAAATTATATATGTAGCACAATTGGTTGGATATGATGTACCACAATTTGTTGGGATATGATTGTAGCAACAATTAGTTGGATATGATGTAGCCACAATAAGTTGGATATGATGTAGCCACAATTAGTTGGATATGATGTAGCCACAATTAGTTGGATATGATGTAGCCACAATTAGTTGGATATGATGTAGCCACAATTATTGGATTATCATGTAGCCGCAATTGGTTGGATATGATGTAGCCACAATTAGTTGGATATGATGTAGCCGCAATTGGTTGGATATGATGTAGCCACAATTGGTTGGATATGATGTAGCCACAATTGTTGATTGATGTAGCCACAAATTGGTTGGATATGATGTAGCCACAATTAGTTGGATATGATGTAGGCAATTGGTTGGATATGATTGCACAATTAGTTGGATATGATGTAGCCACAATTTTGGATAATATGTAGCCACAATTAGTTGGATATGGATGTAGCACAAATTAGTTGGATATGATGTAGCCACAATTAGTTGGATAGGATGTAGCCCAATTAGTTGGATATGATGTAGCCACAATTAGTTTGGATATGATGTAAGCCACAATTAGTGGGATTAGATATGATGTAGCCACAATTAGTTGGATATGATGTAGCCACAATTGGTTGGATATGATGTAGCCACAATTAGTTGGATAGGATGTAGCCACAATTAGTTGGATATGATGTAGCCACAATTGGTTGGATAGGATGTAGCCACAATTAGTTGGATATGATGTAGCCACAATTGGATGATTAGCCACAATTTGGATATTGATGTAGCCACAATTGTTGGATATGATGTAGCCACATTAGTTTATGATGTACAAATTTGTTGGATATGATAGCCACAATTAGTTGGATATGATGTAAGCCACAATTTTTGGATATGATGTAGCCACATTGTTGATATGATGTAGCCACAATTAGTTGGATATGATGTTAGCCACAATATATTGCCCACAATTAGTGGTTGATGTAATATGATGTAGCCACAATTAGTTGATATGATGTAGCCACAATTAGGATATGATGTAGCCACAATTAGTTGGATATGATGTAGCCACAATTAGTTGGATATGATGTAGCCACAATTAGTTGGATATGATGTAGCCACAATTAGTTGGATATGATGTAGCCACAATTAGTTGGATATTTGAGCATTTCAAAAGAAGCAATGCTGTTTCTGAAAGAAATTGCGGGAATAGACATTAGGGGATTAAAGTGCACTCGTGCAGCTACATTCATAACATCCTGTGCTGTTTTTTTATTGATATAATGCTTTACCAAGACTGCGCTTAAGCCTTATTGATTGACATGCATAGTCGTTTCCCCGAGTTTTTTTTCTCTCTCTTTTATTTTCTCTTCTCTTTCTCTCTCTCTCTCTCTCTCTTCTCTCTCTCTCTCTCTCTCTCTCTCTTCTCTCTCTCTCTCTCTCTCTCTCTCTCTCTCTCTCTCTCTTTCTTTTTGCGTAATTTTGATAAAAGTCTGCTTCCCCAAAAAAGGATTCCGTAATATTGGTAGGTAATAAAATATCCGCGTACCCAACAAACCAATCAAATCGCTGGAAACCTACAAACCGTGTCGGCGATAAATCCACATGTTCGATTTTTTAAAAAGGTCTGAGGATTTCCGGATTTCCCAAGAATTTCATAAGGATTTTCGGATTTTTTTCCCGGATTTCCAGGTCGGCTGCGGGATTTCCGAAGCGAAGAGCCCCTCGAACCAGGGAGCAAGGCGAGGGGCTGGAGGCTCGAGTGAAGACCCACGCTAGCTCTTAATGAATGAAATACCACATGACCAAATAAGGATTATCGTAAAAAACAACAATTTATTAATATTTCAAAATGAATGAAGTATACGAAAAGGATAATGGTTATAAGAAAACCGTAAATTGATTAAGAAACAGAATCAGAAATCTATTTTTAGTAAATAAATGCATCTAAAAATAATAACCATGATAAAAGAACATACTCAAGACAGGCGTCAAGGCAACCTTAGGCTCCATCGAAGATTAAAAGAACGACCACTCTTTCGCTGAGCTCTCCTTCTCAGAAATCACCGGATTTATTCCCTTACCACACCTAAAATCTAGCCTATTTCCAAAACATGAGTGCAATTTACTAATCAAAATATTTTTTCATATACTCTTACAAAATTTCTTCCAATTCCTTTCTCCATTTTCTTCTAATTCCTTTCTCCATTTTCTTCCAATTCCTTTCTCCATTTTCTTCCATTTCCTTCCTCCATTTCCTTCCAATTCCTTACCGAGCCTCATAACAAGACCTCCAACGTCACCACTTTCCACTCTCTCGCTCCTGTCCACAAGTTCCAGTAAAGGCGCCACACAATTCCCTCCAAACCGGGCTTACCGGGTTGAGCCCAAATGAACACGGCTGCGAGAGGCTACTCCTAAACCTAACTCGCTGATCCCCGTCTCTAAGCGTCCTTTGTGTGCCCGGCAGGAGCTTCATCTGGTCACTCCCGAAGTAGTGTCAAGTAATTAGTCTTTGTTATTAGGCAATTATTTCCGCAGTGAAATTTCAACATCACATTTACACTTTCTAGCTTCTTCATACGTGGTTTCAACATTATATCTACCATTTTCAGGTTTTTCTTACGTGGATTCAACACCATATTTACCATTTTTAGCTTATTCGTTAGTTGGAGTTTAGTTCTTATTCCATGAGCGATTATGATCCATTTATTAATTACAATTACTTGTCACCTTGTTTTTTTTTTTCTCTGAGGTTGTCACATGACGATTTCGAGGGAAGGGAGGGGCTAGGAGTTAGGGGTTGGGGGGGGGGGTAGATAAGGGCCCGGGAAGAGGGGGGATGAAAGAAATATAGAGAGTAAAGCTTTTGGATTGAGAAATAACGAGGATTCCCTGTTATGGGGGCATTAGGCCCGTGGTGGGGGGGGGGGGGAGAATAGCAGAGGGAAGAATGCAATGTATTTTGTGCTTGTGTTTTGCCTGATTTTCATTCTTTGCTTTCTCTGACTTTCAATATTTCTCGTTGCCTCTCTCTCTCGCCTTCTATCTAAGGATATCTTTCTATCTTCTCCTCTCTCTCTCTCTCTCTCTCTCTCTCTCTCTCTCTCTCTCCTCTCTCTCTCTCTCTCTCTCTCTCTCTCTCTCTCTCTCTCTCTCTCTCTCTCTCTCTCTATCTCTCTCTATCTCTCTCCTCTCTCTCTCTCTCTCCTTTCCCTCCTCTCTCTCTCTCTCTCTCTTCCCTCCTCTCTCTCTCTCTCTCTCCTTCCCTCCTCTCTCTCTCTCTCTCTCTCTCTCTTCTCTCTCTCTCTCTCTCTCCCTCTCTCCCCTCCACTCGCTCTCTCTCTCTCTCTCTCTCTCTCTCTCTCTCTCTCTCTCTCTCTCTCTCTCTCTCTCTCTCTCTCTCTCTCTCTCTCTCTCTCTCTCTCTCTCTCTCTCTCTCTCTCTCTCTCTCTCTCTCAAAATAATTGAATACCGAACACCCCTGATGGCAGGCGCTCGCCTCTCAATCAGCCAGTTTTAAGCAATTACTTTTTTTTTACGAATTTGCTTATCGGCATCAATTTTGGACATTTCCCTCGGCGCCTCGACTCTGAGGGCGGGGCCGCTTTGTCCTCTTTTTTGCAGTCTCCCCTTGCCAGGAGTGGTTTTTGCCTTCGATTCTAAATGTGGAAGTGTAAGTGTGTGTGTGTGGTTATTTGTGTGCGTGAGTGTAAGTGTGTGTGTGTGTTATTTGTGTGGTGTGTGTGTGTTGTGTGTGTAAGTGTGTGTTATTTGTGTGTGTTAATTTGTGTGTGTGTGTGTGTTTGTGCTTATTTGTGTGTGTAAGTGTGTGTTTTTTGTGTGTTTAAGTGTGTATATTCATTTGTGTAAGTTTGTGTGTTTATTTATGCGTGTAAGTATAAGTGTGTGTATATGTGTGTATATAGACACGTGTACGTGCATATATTCCCGTCTGCGTGTGCACCTCCGCCCGCGCTCTACAGCCTCCCCCAGCGCCCATTTCCCCCGGGCGGGCGTCGTGCGGGCGGCGCATCCGTCACAGCGGGCGTGAGGCCTTGTTTACCTCCGCACTAAATCCTCGAGCAATTATGCAAATTACAGTCTTGCTTGTTATCGTCGCTCGCGGGGATTGGGTATCGGGGGGGGGGGAGGCGGGGAAGGGGCAGGGGGAGAGAGGGAGGGCGGGCAGGGGGGGGGAGTATGTAGAGCCGTGGGGAGTTATTGCTGATCAACAGCCGCTCAAATCTCTCCCGCTTTACTGCCCCCCCCCTCAAAAAAAACCAAGGGGGGGGGGGGGGGGGGGCGGGGAGGCGTGGGCAGCGAGCGACAAAATGTTGCAAAAACGTGCGAAACGGAATTCCCCTCAAGCGCGGTCACTTTATGGCG
>NW_020872420.1:1107035-1112035 GCF_003789085.1 Penaeus vannamei
TCTCTGTCGTGATAATGATAATGATAAGGAGATTAATAATGATGAAAATAATAATGATAATCATAATAATAATATTAATAATAATCATAATCATAATCATAATCATAATCATAATCATAATCATAATCATAATCATAATAATAATAATAATAATGATAACAATAAAAATAATAATAATAACAACGATGATGATGATGATGATGATGATGGCTGATAACATTAACCCTAGAACACCAACCAATGGTAGGGTGCCCAGACCGAATGACGTCATTGCCACAGTTCATGGTTCCCACGCTCTGAGAGGCCCCACCTCTTCAATAACTTCATTTGCCCGCTTGACAGTGTCGGGGAAGGGCGCGTCGTCTAGCTCCCTCTCCCCCCCCCCCCATTTTTGTTAAGCCTCATAACTCACAATTTGAACTTTCTCGGGACCTGCACCACCCCCAGCAGTGGCCTACAGGACCTATCTGATATTTTTTTTTTTTTTTTTTTTTTAGATTTTATTTTAAGAAAAAAAAAATAATGCATTTTTTTCAGGGACTGATTTTCATACTAAAATAATACATTTTCAGTTCTTCTTAATCACATGTCAAAGCACAGTGTTTGAAGTGCCTTTATGTAAATCTATTCCAATAAACTTTTACATTTTTTTCCGAAATTGGGTACGTTATCATCACTTATCATTAATTATTCTATAATAGGGATGATAATACTAATAACAAGTAATAATGATAACAATAATAGTAACAATATTGGCAATAATACTGATGATAATGATAATACTGAAAAATTAAATAATGATAATAATAGCGATGATAATAATGATAGCGATAATAGTATCATTAAATCAAATCAGTTTGTTCGACGTAAACAAAAGTCGACATGATGTCACAGTGGTCACCATTACCGTTAATAATCATCTTTCGTCGAATTAACAGCCACTAATTAGGCTTCTCGGCTCAGCGTCCCACTCAGAGGGACATGAGAGGTCGTCGCTTCCGGAAAATTATGTAGATAATTATGATACCGAGGATAATTAGGGAGGTGATGGCGGTTATTATGAGGAGAAGGAGGATTATTACAATATTCCTTATGAAGAATGTGATAATGAGGTTAATGATGAGAGTATTGAAGCTGATAATGATAATGAGGAGAACAAATTGATTGTTTAATACCATTTACCGCGTCAACAGCTGAGGTCATTAGCGGCGAAATACCATGTAGTATTGATATTATAAAATATTTAAAGCATTTAATAACTAACGTCTCTTTTAAGTAGAAATAAGTAACGATGGATATATTAAAAATCAAAGCATGGATATTATGCCTTAGAAGTATATAATCATTGCCTAAATATCATGCATAATCAAATGTTGTTTAAAACGCTAATCTCCCTTTGGAAACTAAGAATAAAATCTGTCACAATCTTTCACCAATACATTTTTCAGTGTACATTGGGGAGACAATTACATGCGCCTTTGGTCAGAGAATTACTGCACATCTGGCAACCGCTCCCTGGACTGCCTGCCCTGGACTGCTTGTTGTGTCTGAGAAGGAGATCTTTACAGCAACGAAACGTCATGAGTTTTTATTCCTGTTGCGTGGCGTTTGTGGTTCTGTTCAGCGATAATGTTGGTAGTAATTATTGCGATAGCGATACTGGTGATGCTGGTAGAGATGGATATAAAGATAATATTCATAAGATGACAGTATTGATAATGATGATACTAACAACTACTAACAACACTAATAATGATAATGATGAAATGACGATGAATATAAACCATAATATGACAAAAAGAACAAGGATGATAATAATAATTATATAATGATGATAATGATGAGCATATGATACGATGTTGATTATGATAATGATGATGACGATGCTCGTACTTCAATCACTGTAATGTAATTTCCTCTAAATTCTTATATCCATCATTTATCCCTCGCTATTCAATGTAATCTGCTCTTTTAATTAAGTAATTACCAATATTTCAACTTATTTTATAAGATTAAAAGATCCTTTATATATTTTTTTTATAAGCAAAATTATATTTAATATAAAAATAGATCTAATCATCCTTATGTTTTTTTCGTTTCAATTATTTTGTATTTTTCGTCATCTTTTAATTAGTTTTTTTTCAATTTCTTCATTTCGTTGTGCTGTGTGTGGGGGGGGGGGCTTCTGTTCTGCTGCTGCCTGTTTCCTTCCTTTCTTTGCTCTTATCAGTTTTATCATTATTGTTGCTTTTATTTCTGTAATCGTCATAAACAATGTTGCAGTTTTTTGTTATTACTAATACAATGATCCTTATTATTGCTATTATTTTTGTTTTGTTGTTGTTTGTTGTTATTATTGTTGTTGTTGTTGTTGTTGTTGTTGTTGTTTTTGTTATTATTATCATTATTATATTATTATCATTATTATTATCATTATTATTATCATTATTATTATTATTATTATTATCATTCATGTTATTATCATAATCATGATCATCATTATTTTATTATTATTATTATTATCATTATCATAATTACTATTCTCATTTTTATTTTATATTCTTATTAATTTTATTATAAATACGCTGTCTTATTGATAATAATGCGATTGTTATCATTATCATTATTATTGGTGTTAGTATTATTGTCATTATTATTATAATTATTATTATTATTATTATTATTATTATTATTATCATCATTATTATTGAAATTGCTATTAATATTGTTACTATTACCATTATTAGCACTGCTATTATTGCTGATATTATGATAATCAATATTATTATGATTATCAATATTATCATTACCATTAATATCTTTATCATCCTGCTTTTATTATCATTATCATTATTATTATTATTACTATTATTACTCTTGTTATTATTATTATTATCATTGATATCATTAATGTCATTTTTTATTATTTTCTTATCAATGTTATTTTTATAATCATTATTTTATTTTCATTATCATAATAATAATGATAACAATAACAATAGTAATAACAACAATGATAATGATTATTATTATCATCATTCTTATTATTATTATTATTATCATTGATATCATCATTATCACTATCATTATTATCACTATCATTATTTATATTTTTATTGCCATTGTTATTGGTATCATTATTGATAGTGATTAGTATTATCATGATCATTGTTATTATCATTATCATTGTTATTATCATTATCATCATTTGTTAATATTATCACTATTATTATTATCATTGTTATTATTATTATATTGTATTATTATATCATATTATCATTTATCATTATCATCATTACATTACTATCATTATTATTATCGTTACTATTATCATTGTTATTATCATTATTGTTATAAATACAAGTTTGTTGGTTGGTTAGCAAGATTTTAGTTAGATTTTTATCAGATGTGCATCTTAGCTCGACTTACATATTGAATTTTGTTGTGCAGGAGCAGGATACCTCAAAAAGTTATGAACTTATTTATATGAATTTTTTACAATCAGTTTTTGGTGGATGCCCGGATCATGACCTAGATCCAGGATTTTTTGTTCTTTTTTTTTTTTTTTTTTTGAAGATTCATTAGCACTGGGAATATAAGGAAACACGGGCGTGACCTGTGTACTTGAGAAAGATGACTTTAATGTAATTCCGTTTTTTTCTTTTCTTTTCTTTTTGTTGTTGTTGTTGTTGTATCAGTGACCCTATTGTGCTCTGTGAGTGCTATTAATTGTCCTTATTATTATCATCCTCTTTATCGTCATCATAGCACTGACCTTTACAGCTAAGTACATGGCTAAGTAGAAACTGGCAACCCCCTTGGCAAAAAAAAAATAATAATAATAATAATAATAATAATAATAATAATAATAAATAAAAAAAATCACCTTAGCACTGACCTTTACAGCTAAGCACATGGCTAAGTAGAAATTGACAAAAAAATAATGATAAAATAAAATAAAATAAATAAATAAATGAACAAACAAATAAATAAAAACCCCGTAGTAAAAAAAATAATAATAATAATAAAAATAAATGAATGAATAAATAAAATAAAAAAAAGCACCTCCGAGGCAGAACACATTTCAACATTCCCACAAACGCAATTCACCGCCAAGGGGATCCAGGTCTCTCGCGCGCAGCAGGTTTATAGCGGGGCGGAGGGAGGGGGGGGGGGTGGCAGAGATGAAGGGAAGGGAGGCGGTAGGGAGGGAAGGGAAGGGAGGCGGGAGGAAGGAGGGAGGGAGGAGAGGAATGGCAGAAATGCAGCCTATCGGGAGGGAGGGAGGGAGGGAGGGAAGGGAGGACGGGGGAGGCGGAGGGTGGAGGGAAGGGAGGGAGGGAGGGGAAGGGAAGGGAGGGAGGGGGGAGGGAGGGAGAGAAGGGAAGGGAGGCGAGGAGGGAGGAGGGAAGGGAAGGGAGGCGGGAGGGAGAGGAGAGGAGAGGAATGGCAGAGATGGAGGGAAGAGAAGGGAGGCGGGAGGGAGGAGGGAGAGGAGAGGAATGGAGAGAGTAAGAAAGAATGTAGGGGGATAGAGGTGAGGAAAGGAGGGAGGGGCGGGAAAAAGGAGAAGAGGGAGAGAGAAACGAGAGGAGGAGGGCATGGAGGGAAAGACTGAGAGGGACAGGTGCGAGGAGGAGGGAGGAGAGTCTAAGCTGGAGAGGGAAGTGGTAGGAGGGAGTGAGGGAGGGACTAATGGAGAGGAGCTGGAGGGGGAAATGGGAGGAACGAGGTAGAAGAAGATGAGAAAGGGTAGGGGGAGGAGAAGAGAAGTACGAAAGAGATGTAGTAAGCAGAGAGGGAGGAGTAGAAGAGGGCGGAAGGAGAAGGACGGGGAGGGAAGGAGGGAGGAGTGAGGAGATAGGAGATGGGAGAGGGCAGAGGAGGAGAGGGAGGAGCAGAGAGGGCGAGGAGAGAAAGGAGGTGGGAGAGGGAAGAGGAGGAGAGGGAGGAGCAGAGAGGGCGAGGAGAGAAAGGAGGTGGGAGAGGGAAGAGGAGAA
>NW_020872420.1:1122035-1124535 GCF_003789085.1 Penaeus vannamei
CTTTACTCAACAACCCCCAACCTTAGCTTACATTTTGCATCTGCGTCACGATGTGGCTGCTTTCATTTCGTAAAAAAAAAAAAAAAAAAAAAAACGATCTGATAACATTTCGGTGTTTTTTTCGCTCTGAGGAACCCAACGAACGGTTAATTTATTCTCAAAATAGCTTTAATAACTCTGATTGCCCTTCATACACCACTGAACTCTCGTCTGGCGGCCTCTGGCACCTCACGCGGACTCTTGGTCGCGGTGTGTGTGTGTGTTTGTGTGGATTTGTTTGTGTGTGTATGCATGTATTTGTGTGCGTAAGTGTGTTGTGTTGTGTGAGTGTGTGTGTGTGTGTTTGTGTGGATTTGTTGTGTGTGTATGCATGTATTTGTGTGAGTGTGTTTGTACGTATTTGTCTGTCTGTTGTGTGTTGTGTGGTGTGTGTGTACTTGTTTGTGTGTGCGTGAGTGCGTAATACTTTGAACGTGTTTGTAGGTGTGAGTGTGAGTGTTTGTGAGTGTGTGTATGATCAAGAGAGACAGAAAGAGTGAGAGAGAGAGAGAGAGAGAGAGAGAGAAAGATGAGACAAGTTTCGAAATCCTATCGGATTGCCTCGAGGGCTGATTGCATGGTTTCGAGGAAGAGGAAGAATGCAAAGGCGAATAAGGGAGGACGAGAGAGAGAGAGGAAGACAGGGAACAAGAAATACAAGCGAAGACGAGCGAAGACAGATCAGGTCAGGTCGATTTTTAATTTTGAAAGAAGTGTCTTATATATTTTCATTTCATTTTGATTTTGTGTCACGTGTCTGTTATTTAAATATCTACGGGAATAAGCCCAAGACCAGTCCCCCCCCCCCCCCCCACTGTGCCCAGCCTGCACCTGCACAGCCCCTGTCAGCCCCTGCCCTAATTAACCCTTCCCTAATTGACCTCTGCCCTAAATAATCTCCTTCCCTAATTAAACCAAAACCCAAGTAACCCCTCTCCCAATTTAACCCCCTTCATTTATTAACCCTGCCCCAATCAATCCTTCTTTAATTGACCCCTGCCCTAATTAATCCCCTTCCCTATTTAACCCGAAGCCCAAGTAACCCGCTTCCCTAATTAAGTCTGCCCTGATTAACCCCCTTCCTTAATTAACCCTATTCAGTCCTTCCCCAATTAACTTTACCCTAACCAACCCCCTTCCTTAATTAACGTTAATCAATCCTTCCCCAATTAATTTTGCCCTAACTAACCCCATTCCTTATTCCTTCCCCAATCAAATTTGCCCTAACTAAAGCCCATCCTTAATTAACCCTAATCAGTCCTTCCCCAATTAATTTTCCCCTAACCCCCTTCCTTAATTACCTTAATCAATCCTTCCCCAGTTAACTTTGCCCAAACTAACCCCCTTCCTTAATTAACCCTAATCAGTCCTTCCCCAATTAACTCTGCCCTAACCAACCCCCTTCCTTAATTAACCCCAATCAACCCCTCCCTAACCAACTGCGCCCTAATCACCCCCTTTCGCGCCCCGAAACAGGTGTGCGAGTTCGAGGACTTCTCCTTCGTGATCGTGGTTCCGTCGAAGCTCCGCCAGAACGACTATTACAAGCAGGTGTACATCATGTGGATGTACCTCCTCATCATGTACCTCATCCCGTTCCTCAGCCTCATGATCTTCAACACGTTTATCTACAGGGAGGTGAGTCTCGTCGGTGGCTGTCTGTTCCCTGGTCATCTTAGGGAGATAGAGAGAAGGGGAAGGGGGAGGGGAAGGGAGATGTAGAAAGAGAGAAAGTAATAGAAATATATAGAGAGAAAGGAAGGGAAGATGGATATTTAGATAGAGATAGAGAGAGAGAGTATGATTCCGTTTGGCGTCATGCAATAAGAATTCCGTAATTAGATCCTGTCGTTAATTTATAAAGAGCCACGTGCTTTGTAAAGGAAGAGCAAAGAAGCTCACATTAGTCAGTGATTACAAGAAAATGTTTGTTTAATCCTATTTCTGCCTTATCTTATGGACTTTTATCCATTCAAAAGTCAGTTTTGTCTTAAATATTCATATATATCCTATATAGATGTCACTGATATATTAGAGCTCCCATAGACGATTAGACATTAGAGAGCACGAGCCCCAAGGGCCTCTGCTCTGCAATGCACGTCTCGACTGCTAACGACCCGGCTTCGCGCAGGTCCGCGCCGCCAACCAGGAGCGGCAGCGGCTGAGTCGGCTGGAGAAGAAGGAGATCGGGCTGGCGGTGATGCTGCTGGTGGTGGTGACGGTGTTCTTCGTGTGCAACGTCCTCGCCTTCATCATCAACGTGCTCGAGCTCCTGGACATCGCCATCGACGAGCTGACCATCTCGAGCAACCTGCTCGTCACCGTCAACTCGTCCGTCAACTTCATCATCTACTGCATCTTCGGCCAGAAGTTCCGGAAGCTGTTCCTCAAGATGTTCTGCTCGCGCATCCTGGCGGCGTCGGCGGCGCGCGACACGGCCATGGCCGAGTCGGGCGCCTTC
>NW_020872420.1:1164535-1166385 GCF_003789085.1 Penaeus vannamei
AATTTCCTTCTATAACAGAGCGCATCGCTCCACCATACTCTTAAACAGAATGATATCGACTATGTTAACCGATAATGATTCGACCTAACAACTACGCGCAACGTAAATCAGGAGCGAATAAGCTGAGGAAGCAGCGAAAAGTCGCGACGAGGACAAATATAGTCAGACACGAGAAATAACTCTGGTATATGGACAGAAGTAAAGACGCGGAATGTCTCCTGATCAGCAGCGGGACGAGAGCCTCATCAACGAACGCCAAATAAACAGATGAGGAAACGAGGTGGTATGAACAACTCATATATGACCAGACGAAAACTGTACATAAAGCCTTAACTGAGTAGCCAGACAGAACAGCGAATCGGCAAAATGACAAAAACACGAGAATAAACATCAGCTCAAGCGACAAACACTTGCTCGGCACGCATGCCCCGTGCGAGAGAGATCCCAAGCTTATACCTGATCGGGTCTAAGGCGAGGTGACAACGAGGCAAGAGCCTTCGGGCAGCCCCATACGGTCTAATGAATCCCCTCCTTGACACCAGTCTCGCTGGTGAGATCACTATTCGGTAAGTGTGCTTCACTGGCTCTTTCTCGAGTGGCGTTTACTGTGTCACTCTCGAGGACGAGGTGCTCAGCGAACTGAACGTAAAGTTCTGCCGGTATTGTCTGTCGTGAGCGTCGCGGAGACCTCGAGCCAAGAGCGGAAATCCGATGAAGGAAGGAAGGTGAAACCACTTTAAGTTACGTGTGTCTGCTGCCCTCTAGTATTCAGCGAGAACAAGAAGCGCATAAGAACAATTGTAAATAAGCAAAGGCAGCTAAGAAGTGGTTTAGTCAAAAGCACACGGAATATCGCGACTCTTTCTCTCTTCCTCTGACATATTACTATTCTATATGCAAATATTAGTATATGTCATAGCATACACACGTCCACAATCAATAGAGAATGGCTAATATCACATGTTTTGTTGAGTTTTACCTTTCTAAAAATAAATAATAAAATTTAAATACAGAAATGTAGAAAAAGTGAAAAATAAATCCTAAATATTACATAGAAAGTATGGTAGATACTAATGTAAGATAATTAATCATCAGCTATATTATTATGTCAAAATTATGATATATACAATAATCCAGTTCACATATATTACTCACCCTATTGATATATATAATACATAGATATGACATATATGTGTCACGGACCCGATTAATCTCATTCAATTACATTTATAAACATATTAATATCAGGTAAGTCAATATGATATTTATACATGACGGTATCTAAGACTAGACACAACCTATATGTCACTATCATTACATACCTACACTCGCCCCCCCCCGTCTTTAAATGCAGTCGTGTTGATTAAGCAGATAATTAGTATATTTCTATTTAAATGAGATAATAGTGAATTACAGATAGACAGGACGTGCTGACTTTAATATGTATTAGCTTGGGCTATAGTGCGAAGTATTGCCGGGGAGTAAACAGAAAGAGAACAGCAAGAAAAAGAGAAAAGAAAAAGTATCTATAAATTATCAAGTAGGTTACTTACCTTTCATCATATATATTCTCAAATCCTATAAAAAATTAACCATACTAGAGTAAAGCAATATCATGTATACTCTCTTACATATAATAATTCTCATATATATATGAAATAATAATATACACATCCTCATATGAACAGTTTATTAATAACAATAAATAAAATAACAATAATAAATAAACCCCACGTAGTGATCCTATATATTAATATATAAACATGTTATAGCAAGCAAGAGCAGTATGAAGGAAGCTAAACACAGTAAAGAAACCAAAAACAACCAAAACACCAAACGAATCAAGGAGG
>NW_020872420.1:1173106-1175606 GCF_003789085.1 Penaeus vannamei
TAGCCAGACAGACATAGACAGAGAAAGAGAGATGCTTATACAGACAGACGTACATAGACAGAGAGGGAGAGACATACTTACATAGACAGACTGAAAAATAGAGAGAAAGTGATTGATTGAGAAAGCGAGTCAAAGAATGAGAGAGAGAGACAATTTTAATGTAGAATGTTTACTCGGATTTAAGCCGGGTCAGTGTAGACTGATATACCGTTTATATACTTTTAGCACTACGTGAATATATAGCGTGGATTTGTGTTTACGTTTGTGCATGTGTACGTTTTTTTGTTTGTAGAATATTAAAAGATACATTGGCATATATTTGATGGCGAATTATTTGTCTGTTCCAGTGTCCTCCCTGGCGACCCCCAGGCGACAGTCCCGGCGAGTGAGCAAGGCGCCGGTGCTCTAAGGCGAGGCAGCGAAGCAGCCTAAGTCTGAAACCCTGAAACGACGAATCAGGTGTTCACGGAATCAGTTGAGAGGATTGGACCCTGCATCCGTGAATCGAGAAACCCTCTCGTCTAGGCCACCGCTCCCTGAATCGGCAAGACACTAGATTTCTGAATCCAAGGACCAGGTGGGCTTCCCAAGGACTCCGGAGACTGTTGAAAATGGCACCGCGACAGTGACATTCGAGATTCCTCGAACCCGTTTTTACGTCTTGGAAATGTTTTATTTTCGTTGGGATTTTATCCCAAATACCTAAGCCAAGTTTTTCGCGTTCCTCGGAATTTTGGTTGGGGATCGACGCAGATTCGATTCAAAATCATACTCTTTTAAGCTTTAATGTGCCATATACAGTCAACAGAGTGATGGGTCAGTGGTATCGAGATCAAATCCAACAGATTTCAGCTTGAATTATTTTAATTTTATGATAAGATATACTCGTTTCATTTGAGTTAGATTGCACAATGTATAACATGCGGTCTAACATTTCTTCGAAGGCTTCTCTTGTTTTGTATGACTGTCACTCATTTTCATTCCAGTATTATACTCTGCATGCATCTGCGTACCTGAATAATGAATAATGTTAATATCAGGATGTCTGAACACATTCTTGTATCTCTATCCACAGGATTACTTAGGCTTATATATAGGGGCTATAATTTTGTTGTAAATAGAAATGCCTTTGTCAGTTAACATTGTTTTCATTTTGTATCTTTTTTTTCGAGAAGTTTTCTTTTGCCTATGTATACTATCACATTTATACTATTGTACTAGTGTTCTATATCGTTTTCAAATGAGTAGGATTTTTGTCTTTAACGTAAAGGGTAAATATGTAAGACTATTTTGTGGAATGTTTAATGAATGAGATCCGTGTCATAAATAGAAATTGCTATTGTTTAGAGAAAAAATCTTTTCATTGTTTTGTTAAAGAACCTGCATAATATTATGCAGATAACCCATTTGATTTACCATCGTCTTTGGTGCTGAAAATAAACAAATTTACCAGTTGGGCTTTTCTATTTACTGCCTGATAAACGTAGAATATTTAATTAAGTGTCTGCTATCTTCTGAGAACAAATATAGTAGTTTTTACACTGATATATCAGGGGGGAATAGAACAGTTTCCTATGTTATTGATTACCATTATTTATATTTCATAAAAGTTTATATATATTATATTATATATATTATTTATATTATATATATATATATATATATATATATATATATATATATATATATATATATATAATATATATATATATATATATAGAGACTCGTCTGACTCTTTCTTCATGATTATTAATGATGTTGGATTTATGTACCATTTAAAAAAGATGAGATCTCATGACAAATGATTCTGCAAATAGTTCATCTTCACCTTATGCGGAATTTCTATAACCAAAGATCAACAGCATATGAAACCTAAGTTAGATTTAAAAAAAATTGCCAATTAAACTTTTCGTACGGGATCCTGAAGTCGCACGAAACATTTTCATTAACTTTTAAGATTAATGTGAAAGGACTCAAAATGTGATCAATATTTCCTTGGTTTCGGAGACAGATCGGCACCCTCCCAGGACCTCTACCTCACTCCCACCCTTCTGTGACCTCCTTCCCCTTTCCCTGCCCCTACCGATGCCCTCCCACTTCCTTCCCATTCCCTTGTCTCTGCCCCTTCCCTCGCACCCCCATCCCCTGCCACTGCCCCTTCCCCTGCCATTGCCTCTTCCTTCCCTTCCCCTCGCAACCACTTCCCCAACCACTGCCCCTTCCCCTCTCTCCATTCCCAACGCTTCTATCTTTGAAAGCGTGTGATCTATTGCGCTGCCATGTATTTGTATAAAAATGCTTTTGTTTACATTGCACTTTATTTATTTGCTGTGTTTGGCTTCGTCCATTTATCACCTCTTGCATTCAGTTAAAAATAATAAAAACCCATTACGCACAACCACTACGTATGGACATGCAGCATTGCAGGACGAATCCAGTTACACGCAAAAACATTTCACGAACAATTTTTGCGTGTAATATTTTTCACAATCGATAGTTA
>NW_020872420.1:1178106-1180606 GCF_003789085.1 Penaeus vannamei
GAAATTCTCAGGGAAACGTGCGTAAAAAAGGAAAAAAAAGAACCATTTCAGGAATACAGAGTGACAACAAAATCAAGAAGAAAAATGTATACAAATAAACTCGGAGAATTGTGGAGAAAGAAAATGGACAGATATTTCAAAAGGTCTACAACGGCACAGAACGCAAACCAAATGAAAGACTTCGAAATTGATGAAAGACAACGAGTGTAAATCAAATATCGTACAAGAGAAATGCTATTTTGACTATTGCGAAAGTCAGACAATAACTCCCCAGCCAAACGGAAATCTCATCCACAGAATCTAATAAACGTTTTGAAGCTTTTAAATATTTTCTGGCTTTTGCAGGAAGGGCTTTGTGTGCAATCGTGAGAACCTCTTGGATGCAGTTTCCGGTATATGTGTGTATGCACTTGCACATGCATCTGCAAAAACACACACACATATATATACATATACTGTTTATGTGTGTGTGTGTGAGTGAGTGTGTGTGTGTGTGTTTATGGATGTGTTTATATATAAGTGTGTATGTGTTTATTGTATAAGTATATATATGCATACATACATGCACACACACAACACACACAAACAAACACACACACACACATATATACACACACAAACACAAACATGTATATACACATACACACGCACACACACACACACACACACACACACACACACACACACACACACACACACACACACACACACACACACACACACACACATATATATATATATATATATATATATATATATATATATATATACATATATGTGTGTGTGTGTGTGTGTATACATACATACATACATACATATATATATATATATATATATATATATATATATATATATATATATATATATATTTCTACTTTTTATCTACTTCCATTTCAATTTGAAAATAATGAAATGGATGATTGTGTAAAGCGTAAAGAGCACTCAGTGTGAAACGAAAAGGGTTATTTGCCTTTATAAGGAAAAAGCAGGTTTGTTGCCAGGAGGGAACGTCGCTGTTTAAAAAGATCAGCTGTTTTGCAATTTCTCGATCTGTAAAAATGTACCTTCTTTCAGACCAACGTCATTGTGTGAACAGCCGTAATAATGAAGACGCAAATATAAGTCGAGAAGTAAATAAACGGAAAGAGAGAGAGAGAGAGAGAGAGAGAGAGAGAGAGAGAGAGAGAGAGAGAGAGAGAGAGAGAGAGAGAGAGAGAGAGAGAGAGAGAGAGAGAGCCCATTTGTGATATAATTTTCGAGCCTTTCAAGGAGTTATATAAAGTGAAAGCAATATATCTTTCAAATCAACAATAGGTATATATGTATAATATCTGAACCAACTCTGCAATAAAATCTATAACGAAATTTCTGTCCCAGCGTTTGTTCTCGTGGGCGTCTGGACTACAGGCATCATAATGGCTACTCTGAATTACAGTACAACCCCATCTATAAGAACACATAATGTTATTAAAGTTTACAGTCCCGGAGATTCCCTGTATCAAAATGGTTACAACTGATTCTTTTTGTGTGATGTATGATTCCTGTTGTGACATGGATATCAAACAGAAAACAACATTCTGCAGCTGCATCATGTTGCCTCGAGACACAATAATGTGAGTGCGCATGACAGCGAAAACATCGTTATACATAAGACCTTAAACAGTAACGTTGTAGACTGAGATTCCCTGTATCAAATTGGTTACAACTGATTTTTCTTTTCTGTGATGTATAATTCCTGTTGTGACATGAATATCAAACAGAAAACGACATTCTGCAGCCCAAGACACGCTAATGTGAGTGCCCGTGACAGCGAAAACATCGTTATACATAAACCGTACCCTTGTCTAATGGCACAGAAAGAACAGCGCTTTATTTTCTGGACTGGTCATCTGGGGCGGGGAGTCGTTATCTCTTCCAATAACAACCAATAAAGGCCATTGCGCTCTTAATATCTTTATCGGACGCTACCATGTCTACAAATCAGACGATAACATGTTGCTATCAAGTTCGGGATATAAGGACACATACATACTTATATCTATATATCTATATATAGTTATTTAATAAACACTCAAATACGCACATGGACATATACATACACACATATATAGATATAGATAGAGAGATAAACAGATAGATAGGTAGATATATTGTAAGATAGATATAGTTAGATAGGTAGATAGATATATAAATTGATATAGATAGATATTAGTTTCGATACATATATACGCGTATATATATA
Organism: Penaeus vannamei; assembly: GCF_003789085.1. Taxonomy (NCBI): domain Eukaryota; kingdom Metazoa; phylum Arthropoda; class Malacostraca; order Decapoda; family Penaeidae; genus Penaeus; species Penaeus vannamei. Next base: position 1,180,349 of record NW_020872420.1, read on the forward strand.
TATATACATTTATACATATACAAGTATGTATTTATATGTATATGTATAAATACACATACCTACGCACCTCCTCGGTATCCCCTCGTCCTATGAAGCTTCATAACAAGCAATTATATTTCTCTCTCTCTCTCTCTCTCTCTCTCTCTCTCTCTCTCTCTCTCTCTTCTTCTTCTTCTTCTTCTTCTTTCTCTTATTCTTTTTTTTCCCTTTCTCTTATTCTCTTTTTTCCCTTTCTCTAATTCTCTTTTTTCCCTTTTT
>NW_020872420.1:1193106-1200606 GCF_003789085.1 Penaeus vannamei
TTCTCCCTTTTTTTTTTTTTTTTTTTTTTTTTGAGTTTTCGGCGCAAAACACGTCACCCGCGAGTTTTTGGTGCCGCGCCCTTCGGGATTCTCGTGCGGTCGGGTGCTCCTTTTCAGCCCTCTGTGGATCCCTTTCATCTAGTAAATACAGGCCTCTCTTCTCTGTCTCTCTCTTCTTCTTTTTTTCTTTCTTTCTCTCTATCTCTGTTTGTATCTCTTTCTCTCTCTTTCTCCTTATCTTTCTATTTTCCTCTCTATCTATCTGTCTCTGTTTGTCTATCTCTCTTTCTCCCTCTCTTTTTTCTTTCTGTTTCTCTCTCTTTCTCTTTATTTCTCTTATCCTCACCTCGATAACCGAAAGCACTTCATCAAATAAATAAGAGAAAGGTTTGATAACCGGCCATGGAAAAAAAGGTTTGATAACTGGCCATATTCATCCTTATCTCCCTGCCAATCTTTCTCATATTATTCTTGGTCCCTTTATTAATCTCTTCCTCTTCCCTGTTTATCCTTTGTATACCTCTCCCTCCATATTTCCTTCTTTACTATCTGCTTATCGATAATGTTGTTTTTTTCTTTTTGATTCAAGGTATTTTTACACAGGTATAACCACTCCATCTTGATAAAAATCCTATTTGGCAACTTCTGAGCCAATCCCTGCCTCATCATCTATTTATGTTACAAATATTGAATATCTTTATATCTTTTTATTTTTTTTTTCTTGGTTTCTATTTTTCGACATTTTCCACCATTGTCATTACTGAACAAAGTACTAAAAAACTCACAAATTGTTGGCGTCAAGATAGGGGGCGGAGCTAATGACATCACCATATTTAGCCAATGAGAGAGTGCCGTGAGATCTCAGATATAGATATATACATAGTCATTTTACATTTTATAATTTACTATTGCTATTGTTTTAATTATCAGAAGTAAAACCAAAATTACCCTCTTTTATTTACGATAAGCAGCTATGAAAATACTCTAGAAAAAGTCAATTTCACTTCTGGATTCAACAGGCTAAATGAAAGTGGAGCTACCTGGTTATACGTTCCTTATTTGATGATAAAGATGATAAATATACTATCAAAAATTGTTGACACTCTTCTTTTATCTGTTATCAATTCTTCAGCATCATCATTATCATTTTCATAATAATTATCGTTGTTATTATTATTGTCATCATCTTATTACTATTATCATCATATCATTACCACCACCACCATCATCATTACTGTTATCATTATTATCATCATTATTATTATTATCCTTATCATTATTATTATCATCATTATCATTATTAGTATTAGTATTATTATCATCATCAGCATCATTATTATCATTACTTTGATTATCATTATCGTTATCATCATTTTCTTTATTACTACCATTATTGTCATTACAGTTATTGTTCTTGCAGTTCATATTTCTGTTATCATTATCATTATCGTTATCATTGTCCTCATCGTTCTCATTATGATTATTTTGTTATCATCATCATCTTCATCGTTACCATCTTTATAATCATCCTTATCATTGCTAATATTATCATAATCATTATCAATAATAAAAATTCTGCTAACATAATCATCTTCATCATTACTGTATGATGGTATGTCAATAAAACACACTTTTGTTTGTACATCTTCTACTTGGAAAAAAAATACAATGCGGCAGTCAACTTAGTACAATTATGCGGCAAATTGTGGAGATGTACTCGGAATTACAAAGCACACTAGCACATTCATCACCCACAAAAAGGGTGGAGGTTTTGAAAATAATAAAAATAAAATAAAAACAGAAAAAAAACAAATTTGATTAAATAGATGATTCCTATTTGTTGTTCTGTGTTTAAAGAATCATTTGTTTGCATTAATACAAAAATCTGAATATATACAGGGCTTAAAAGAAAAACAAAAAGACAATAAAATAGCTGCAACGCGGAGTAATAAAGAGTAATAAAGTAGTTATCTGGAAAAAAAGGAATGAAGTCCTTAACAACATCATTCGGTGACACTGCTTTGTGTGTCGCTCTGGAATATCGTTCTTGTCCTTGAGAAAAGAGGGGGGGGGGGTGAGGGCCTCTTCTGCTTCTCGAAATGGAAACCTGTCTTGAGATGAAGTAAATGATACAAATAATCATCATTAGGAATACATTTATGATATATAAACAAATTATATATATGTATATATAATATATATATATAATTATGTATCTATACCACACAGATACAAATTGATTTCTTTTTTCAAAACCACAAAATATAAGCCAATCTGAAAACGACACCTGTTGTGACACAAAAACTTTACAACTTTCCAAAAACAAATATGGAACGGAAGCGGGAAACAAAAAAATATCACAAACGATAAATAACCAGAAAGAAATCCTCAAAGGACGATCCAGAACGAGTCATTCATGAATGCGAAAGTCCACCGGCTTCGCGGCCGCCCACCTGCCACGCCCACCGGGACATTATGCAAACCGAACACTTAATGTAATTTGTGAAGGAGACAGTGACAATGGCTCCTAGAAATAAGTGAAAACCGCTTCGGCTGGCAATAGAGGGCAGTCAGTGGGAGTTACCCTGGTTCTTATTCGTAAATGAGAATAAGACCCATAACAGCCCTTGTGTAATGTCTTTATGAAAGGATCAGCGACAGAGTTTTTGTGCTGGTTTTCAAGAAATAAGAAGCTCTCTTTCTTACTTTTCTAGCTTTATCGGAACAAAAATATATTCTACTTTGTGGCGTGTTTACAAGCACGAATTACAACAGGTCATCCAATAATTAGGAAACATATATACACGGAAGGGGAAATATCTTCAGAATATCTCTTCTCTTCGTACACTTCGAAGAGTTCACAATGCAGGAAATATTTTCTTGATTAACGATTATAACCTTTGTTAGAAAAGAAAAGAAAGGTTGACGAAGAACGGGGAATAGTATTGGTAGTGCCAGAAGAAGAAGAAGAAGAAAAGGAAGAAGAAGAGGAGGAGGAGGAATACGAAGATAAAGACGAAACAATTGAAAAAGAATTAGAGGAAACACAATCCTTAATCATATAAGCTATGCAGAGGTTAGAACACCTCCATAGTTCCACATGATTCTTATCACTATCAGCTCCAGACCCGGGAAGACCACACGAAGCACACTCCGAGCACAGGAGGAGCCGCCTGAGCCACAGAGACCGGGAGGGTATCCACGCGTACCCATTTTCTGGGAAGGTCCGTGGTACTTTTACTGGCTCAAAGTTGGTACCCTTGGATGCGGGGAAGCTGTGAGGCCGACCTGGCTGGCGGCCCCAGGGGAACGTCTCCCCACCTTCCCCTGGGGTCGGGGGCGTCGCTACACCCAGGGTACAAAGCCAGAAGAAAGTAAGAGGGGCTTGATTTGGCGGCACCGGAAGAAGGGGGTACTGAGAGGGTGAGGGGGTGGGGGGATCCAGGGTAGATCCGGAGGGTGTGTGTGTTTGGGGTCAGGGGGAGGGGCATGTATGGTACCTGGGGGGTCTTACAACATCTTGTGCCTCATCGGTATTCTTTTCTGTGGCTTCCTGTGCCTGCGACTCCTGCGGGTCTGGCGTAGTCTTGCGTATGGCACTAACGCGCGGTGCGGCATCGAGCCACTTGGCACTGGGAACGATGAAACACGTTGACGGCGAGTCCTTCTCTGTGGCAATGACAGCTGGCACAGAGTCGCAACGTGTTACACCCAAGAAACAGCCGCGTCCCCTAAAAAATCCATTTATTTGCGTTAATATAAGCAGTGTGGATTAAATGGCGCCTATTTCCAAATATGGCATAATTGTTACTAGTATTTTTTATACATTTATGTACATTTTCTCTTTTAAGTCCGTTAGTCGCTTCCTGTTAAATACTAATTACATGGAATGATAAAAAGGGAAGAGGAAGGAGAAAGAGCGATCTTTCTCGAGGGTCGCCTTAACCGTGTTCGACGTCGTCACACTTCTCACAACATCGAAGCGAGAACGAGCAGCTTTTAAATAACAACGACAGAAAAAAATACAGTCACCCCATAGTTTACGTAATGTCTTTTTTTTTAAATCTAATAATTAATTCCTCCAATTTTCTACCGCGGTTTGGGTCCCAACAGCGGCCTCGTGAGACCTCGTTGGGCGACGAAACCCGAGCGACCTGCCAGCAGATGCCTCCCTGCTTCTGCTGTCTTCGCTGCAGTGCCTTCTGCTGTTCAGAATTCCGCCGAAAGGACAGTCAGGGGCACGAAGGGAACTGTAGGGAGCTGTATCTTCACGATAATATTCTTTAATTCGCACTTTTGACGCCATGGGTTCTCCTACGCCCCGGATATCACCCCACCAGCGGAGGTGGAGAGGAGCCTGGCCGGAGTAGGACCTTCCTTCCACACGCAACTCCACCATCCTCCATCCACCTTCCACTATCCACCATCAGTCATCCACCATCCACCCTCCACAGTCCACTCCAAGCAAAACATAGTTATTTTTTTTTTTTTACACTGATTTAATTGCATACGTATGTACATCATCTTTATTAATACTGTACAATTCTTATTTTACACAAATTATGTAGTACATACGTAGGTTTCCCGCAGTCTAGCTGCTTGAAAACGTATCCCCTTCTTAAATTAAGTGGTAACTCTATCGCAGAACAAAATATATGTATATGATATATGAGCAAATGACTGTAGAAAGAAGTAGTTCATGAGTATTTGACCTTCGCACTTAAACACGCGTAAGGTATGAGATCTTTAGCCAGGGACATCGCAATACAGGAGCAGATAGAATCCCTTTTCATATTTTCCCACCATGAAAACTCTTAGGAGAAATTTGGCAAGCCTGAAAAAGTGACATATTACGCTGCTCCCCCCCCCCAAAAAAAAAATCGAAACGGGGGGAATGGAAAGAGTACAATAATTCACGAGGTGCGACCGAGCGAGGCAGCGGCGGTAGCAGCCTGGAAACCCCGTCGGGATTCGAATCCATCTCGAATATAACGACGTGTCAGTCAGGCGGCCGTGCGATCGCCTTCCATTTGCGAAAACAAGAGGGATGGATAGGAATTGTTCTGCCGCCTCTCTTCCCGCGACGCCGAACCATGAATGAAAAACGGCGGGTATCCATTACAGAAGATGGAGGCGGAATAAGGGGTGACTGTAGTAGAAAATTAGATTTTTTTTGTGTGTGTGAGGTTATACGTGGAGCGTTGTATAACCAGGTATTCCGTCTGTTTTTTATCGCTTTTTTAAGTAGGTTTAGAGTAGGTTATCCGTGGAATTTTGCGTTTTTTTTGTTTTTTGGAAATGAGAACAAAATCACCAAGGCACTGGCTTTGAGGCGAAATAGAAGTATGAAAACAAGTCCAGAAATGCGTAGATAAATATGAATACATTTACAAACACACACACACACACACACACACACACACACACACACACACACACACACACACACACACACACACACACACACACACACACACACACACACACACACACACACACGCTCACCATATACATGTGAATAATGAGGCATAATTATGAAACAAAGAGGTAGAGATAGATTTAAATAGACGGAGGGACAAACAGATAGAAAATAGGTAGGCAGATCGATAGATAGACAGGTGGACAGATAGATAGAGAGAGAGAATAAAACAGCTGTGTGAAATCCTTAAAGATAACATACAAGCACAATGGCTAGAATGTTGATATATTTTCTATGGAAAAGGTACATGATTTTTAAACATTAATGCAGATTATATCAATAAAAAATATATGACAAGCTGCAGTGATTTAAGTAGGCCATTTTGTACACATATATACATACATAAACTTGATATGATTGTCAATAGCCTTGTAATTAATAATTTCTAAGGATATTGGCTATCACTTTTCCCTTACATTAAAGACAACTTAGACAACACATTTACATTTACGTGTAAAGTACCATTCAAAAAAAAAAAAAAAAAAAAAAGAAAAAAATATATATCAACCCATACGCACTCGCACACCCAGACATATCTATCAAACATCTTGCGGTTTTCATCGCTATTATCATCCTTATCATCATCTTATCATTATCATTATGATAGGAGGCCGAGGCAAAAATCTCCCTCTTAAAGGAGGAAAATTAAGGTGAGAATTTGTCCTTTTCTTGAGCTTGGTTTTAGGTTTTCATTCTATTTCTGTTCCTGACTAGAATTTTCATTTGCAAGCATACTATATATATATATATATATATATATATATATATATATATATATATATATATATATATATATATATATATATATATATATATATCTGTGCATCTGTTGCCTCTTCACTTTATGGTAGCTGTTGTGTTTCATGAAGTAATCAAATCAGTAATCAGATGAATAAGAAATTGGAAAGCCGATTAGCAATCCTCGTCCAACTGCGTAACAATTTGGCGATCAAGAAGAAGAAAAAAATAACATGCTTCATAGGCCGAGTTATGTTCACTTCAGCATCAAAACACTAATCACAACTCAATTTGTTTATCATACTTCGAATCATTTGACATAATTCCTTTTCTTGAATCCACAAAGTTATCCTTGGAACTGCGGAAATGGCGGAAAATAAGTGGATTTAAGGGGTGGATGAGTGGATCGGCTTATTTCCCCTCGCTGGCTGGGAACTCGCTTGGAGCTCCGTCGGGCGTGTGGGCGGGGGAAGGAGGGCGGGCGGAGGAAGAGATGGAGGGGGAACAGAGAGGAGGAGGAGGGGAAAAGAGGGAAGAAGAAGAAAAGAGAGGAGGAGGAGGAGGAAGGGGAGGAGGGGGAAGAGGAAGAGGAAGGGGAGGAGGGGAAGAGGAAGAGGAAGGGGAGGAGGGGAAGAGAAGAGAGGAGAAGAGGAAGGAGGAAGGAGGAAAGAGAAGAGGAGGAGGGGGGAGGAGGAGGACGTCCAGCAACAGAGAAGGAGCAAGGAAGAAAACGTGAGCAAAGGAAGTGAAGAAGAACGAAAAGGAGGGAGCGAAGGCCGTCGACGCCCAGCGGGTTTTGGAACAAGCGATTCCCTAAGAGTCGGGTCATGTCCCTGCGTCCTTCCGCAGTCTGGAAGCCTAAAAAGAGCTTGATCTGCGACTCATCCACAGCTTATGTATATGATGAATCTTTTCAGGAAACGACAGTTCACGAACGCCTTCTGCAGCGCCTTCGCCCGCGCGCCCTTCGCCGTCGTCGTCCGCCCTCTCGTTCAGAGGGCGTGATCGCTCTCGCCGGGGCCCGCCGGGGGCACGAGCGAGGGGCTCCTGGAGGGCGTGAAGGATGAGGAGGCCGTCCTGGGCGTGGAGGAGTCTCCGAGGGGCACGCTGGAGTACTTGGAGAAGGGGCGCCACGAGGAGGCCGAGTCGTGGCGGCCGTCGAGCTTGACGGCCGCCTGGCTGTCGGAGCGGCTGCGGTGCGAGCCGTTCCACGACGACATGCGGATGATCTGCGTCGAGCGGCCGTTGCTGAGCGTCCGCGACTCGCGGAAGGTCGTGTCCCT
>NW_020872420.1:1203106-1208608 GCF_003789085.1 Penaeus vannamei
AGAAAGACAGATAGATAGACAGACATAGATAGATAGATATAAAAAGAGAAATAGATAGATAAATAGATAGAGAAAACACCTCAGAGGATGTTCTCCAACCCGCCCCGCGCCCGCGCCCGCCCCGCCCCTGCCGGAGGAGGAGCCTCACCTGGAAGCACGGTGATGGAGATGATGTTCCCGACGATGCCCAGGAGCCCGATGATGTTGAGGAGGACACCGTACATGAGGAAGCCGAAGAGGTCACCGGACGAGGTCAGCGTCGAATTGTAGTCCCAGTGGCACGAGAAGTTGCCTAGGTCGTCCTCGGGGCTGGAGGTCGAGCTGGCCAGACTCGCGTCTATCTCCACGTAGTCGTCGCTGCTGGAGGAGAAGCCGTGGGGCGAGGGCGTCCGCACGTAGGTGGGCGTGTCCACCTTTATCCCGCCCACGATCACGCCCATGGTGGTGCTGAGGTTCATCTTGGGTTATTTTCGGGGGTTATCACTCGAGTGTTACCTGCGGGCGGGAGGAAGGGAGGATCGGCTCTCATTATTCACTCATTGTTCTGATCCTCATTTTATTTATTTTTTTTTTTTTTCATTTGCCTATTCCTTTGTGTTTGTTTTGTTTCTAATTCTCATTTTATTAACTTTTTGTTTTGTTTTTCATTTGCCTATTCCCTTTTGGTGTGTTTGTTTTGTTTCTAATTCTCATTTTTATTTTATTTGTTATTTGTGTTTGTTTCTATTTGCATTTGTATTCCTTTTGGTGTGTTTGTTTAGGGGCTGAAATGTCTAGCTGGGTGTAAAGTAACTTGCGTGGTTAGAAAAATGTCTAGCTGGGTTTAACAGTAACTTGCGTGAGAAGATAACAATGAGTGGAAGCAAAAAATTATGAAGGATGAGATGATATAAAATAGAGACACATTTCTGAAATCATGTCTAAGGGTCGCTTTGTTCTCTCGTGTTTTTCCTCTCTCACTTTCCCACCCTCCATACTCTCTCTCTCTCTCTCTCTCTCTCTCCCTCTCTCTCTCTCTCTCTCTCTCAAACCAGCTTGTCCTAGTTTTCGTTTCTGTGAGTTGTTACAAGATCTGCTAAGATTTTTACGTTGAAAATCTGGTGCATGAAGTGACTGCACATTATGCCAGCATTTCTGTGTTATACATAATCTGAGGTGATTCAAAACGAGAATTCATATATAAGGAGGCCCTCTGTTAAATTATTTTGAAATCTCGCGCATGCGCAGTTGTTCTCGAACGTATGTCAATGAAGAATACATTTGTCTGGAAATACCGAATGTATCTCGGAATTTATCGAAAGAGCATAGAATATCTGATATCTACTGTTGTTAAAGATTTAGTTTATGTGGATCAACATATGCTCTGCAACGTACATATAGAGGAAATGTGCAGAAACGTAATGGGAACACTCATCTATCTCAACATAACAGGATGCTGCTATGAAACCCACTCACGAATAATTGTTGTGCAGTCACCAGTGCTGAGCATCGTTACCTGTTGCTCAAAAGTGTGGCGGTCACGAATAAATCTCAAATAGAAAGAATTCAGAAATTCGAGCAAGGGTCGCTTTTGGAGGTTCGAGAAAGTATGACCACAGCTTTTAAACTACTTGAATGGTTAAGGGTAGACGATAAATGACTATAATGATATAATGACCTGGACATTTTAGTTTTTAAGATCTTGAATAATCATTTATCTGACTGGCTTTTTAACATATTTACTGTTACCGAAGTAAGAGACAGAGTAACGATGTCTTTGGTCCACGAAGCCATATTGATTCTGGAATGCAAATGCTGACGGCGAGAGGCCCATTATTCTGGAACAAGATACCACATCATGTCAGGGACACGTGATCCATTTCTGTCCTTAACAACAGATCAAAGAAATATATCTTATCAAATGAGAATTGATTCTTGTGATTTTCCAGTTGCCAGCTGCAAACGTATACCTTTTACTGTGATGATTTAATGTTGATACAAATATGATACAAATATAATGTATAATGTTCTCAGGAATATCTGTAATTTATGCGTTATAAAATCATATTGTAAACCAATGTAATGAATGACCAATGTAAATTGGAAATAAAGATTATTATCTCTCTCACTCTCTCTCTCTCACACACACTCACTCATTTTCTCTCTTTCTCTCTCTCTCTCATCCTCGCTTCTCTACTTTCTATCCTTTCCTTTCTCTCCCTCTCCTTTTCTCTCGCTCCTCTCCTTTCTATCCTTTCCTTTCTTTCTCTCTCTCTCGCTTCTCTCCTTTCTGTCTCCCCCCCCCTCTCTCTCTCTCTTTCTCTCTGGTACTGCTCCTATAATGCCTTATTACTACCATTGTTACTAAATCAGGGTAATACTATTCCCCACATGTTTATATTCATTCACATTTCCCCAATCATATGTACCCTACCATTATCTCCTCTCCCCTTACTTCCATAGAAGGTATCATATATGTATTTGTCTCTCTCACCCTTCGTTCCTCTTCGCCCCCCCCCGTCTCTCCCTTCCCCCCCAATGCTCGCCAAGCAGAAACAATTCATATTTAGAAGGGCTTGATCGCTCCCTTTTGCACCCTCTGCCTATCGGCCCCTTTCTCTTTCTCGCCCCTATCCTCTCCCTGTTTCATTATCCTTATCTTTCCTCTTCTCTCTCTCTTCTTCTTTATCTCCTCCTCCTCTTCCCTCCTCCTTCCATCCTCACCCATTTGGCACGGCTCTTCCCTTCCCCCCTCCCCCTCGGCCATCCCCTGCCCCCCCCCTTTGGCACCCCAGAGATAAGCCGCATTTTGGGCACTCTGGCTCACTGGCGGCATCATGCAGGCGTCGATGGATTAACAAACGAGAGAGAGAGAGAGAGAGAGAGAGAGAGAGAGAGAGAGAGAGAGAGGAAGAGGAGGAGAGAGAGAGAGAGAGAGAGAGAGAGAGAGAGAGACGAAGAGGGGAGAGAGAGAGTAGAGAAGAAGAAAGAGAGAGAGAGAGAAAGATTAAATGAGAGAGAGAAGAGAGAGAAGAGAGAGAAGGAGAGAGGACGCAGAGAGCAAGAGAGAGAGAGAGAGAGGAGGAGAGAGAGAGAGAGAGGCGACGAGAGCAGAGAGAGAGAGAGGACAGAGGAAGAGAGAGGAGAGGAGAAGGTCGAGAGAGAGGAGACGAGAGGGGGCGAGAGGACGAAGAGAACGCAGAGACTGAACCCGAGATGAGAGAGAGAGAGAGACAGAGAGTAGAGAGAGAGGGAAGAAAGAAAGAGAGAGCAAGGAGATGAGAGAGAGATGGAGAGAGAGAGACAGGCAGATAGAAGAGACAGGCGAAAGGAGGTTGAGAGGAAGATGAGCGAAAAGAGAGAAATTCACAGAGAGATAGAGAAATTGATAGACGATAGAGTATCGTCGGAGAGAGAGAGTAAATGAGTAGAACGGAATGACACAAGGATGAGAAGAGAGAGAAAGTCTACACCAAGTCTATCTCTCACCTCTTTACCCCTCGCATGGAGTTCTTCCATGCATCATCCCCCTCTAAATAATGAATAATCTCCCTTTCAACTTAATCCAAAATCAATCTACTACACATCAATCAAATAATTAATGAATCAAGAAATTTGTTGAAATCAATAACTTTCAATTAAAATGCAAGTAAAACAGACAGTCTTAAAACAGAGGGAGACCGACTACTCCGCATGCGTTATTTTAACTTACGTATCTTAATTCTACTCCTTCGCGAAAGTTTTTCGCCGCATCCTATTAGAAGGGTATGGCATATGGGAATTCTTTACACACTGAGGGGATTTTTGATGAGTTTATCCCTCTGGCGCCTTTCGTTTCATTTCCTTTTGCTAAATATTTCTTGGATTTTGGTTTGTTTCCTGCTCGTCCCTTCCCTCTGTCTCCACTGGCATTATCCTTTTTTTTATTTGTATTTGTCATCCTTCCATAACTCCATCTGATATCGCACTACTGAATATCTAATTTTTCCCATCTATCGAATATGTATATATTAGATTAACTCGCTTCCTCCGTCAATCCATGCTACTACCGCCCTCATCACGCTACCAAAACCGTACTCATCATTGTTATGAATATGAATTATGATTATATCATTTGCTCATAATAAGTCCTCACCATCATCATTATCATGGACTACCTATGACATATTTTCAATAACATTTATTCATTTGATCCTCTTATTGATCTCACATGTCGTTATGTTACCTCGATCCCCATTTAAGAGAGAAAATGGATATGAGAGAGAGTGAAGAGAGGAGAGAGACCGGACATACCGGAGAGAGAGCGAGGGACGGATGAGAGAGCTGTGAGAGGAGAGAGAGGGAGAGAGAGTCAAAGAGAAGACGCAGAGGGAGAGAGAGAGCAGTTAGCAGAAGAGAGAGAGAGAGAGAGAGAGAGGAGAGAGGAGAGAGAGAGAGAGAGAGGGAGGAGAGAGAGGAGAGAGAGGAAGAGAGAGAGAGGAGAGAGAGAGAGAAGAGAGAGAGAGAGAGAGAGAGAGAGAAGAGAGCAGAGAGAAAGTACAGAAAGCGGAAGACGAAGAGATGAACGGAGAGGAGTAATTTGAGAGGAGAGACAGATGAGGAAGAGACCGCGGAGGAGAACAAAGAAGGACAGAAGAGACGTCACGGATTAGAGATGAACGACGCACGACAAGATACGAAGCTCCCGATCAGGATTATACCCAATTAGAGCAAGTGGATCAGGGCCCCGAATGACCCCTCCGAAGAGTACGACACAACCCTATTTGAACAGCATCCCTAATGACACCAAAACCTCAAAAGGAAGACTATAGTTGGGGAAGGGGCGGTGCAGTGGAGAAGGACGAGGCAAGCAAAGTCAACGCGCGGAAGGTTCCTGGCGCGAACGTGCGCCCTGCACCCGCAGTATGCCTCTCAGATCTATAATACCAAAAAATACTCGAGAACGAGAGAGGAGTAGAGAGCAGAAGAGAGAGACGGACAGTAGAGAGAGAGAGGAAAGAGCAGAGAAAGAAGCAGAGGAGAGAGAGAGAGAGAGAGAAAAGACAGAGAGAGAGAGAAGGAAGAGGAGGGGAGAGAGAGAGAGAGGGACGAGAGAAGAGAGAGAGAGAGAGAGACGAGAGAGGGAGGAGAGAGGAGAAGAGGAATGAGAGAGAGGAGAGCGCAGAGCACAGAGCCACGACGCCAGAATAGCAAAGAGAAAAGATTGAAGCAGAGTATGAGAGAGAGCACGCAGAAGAAAGAGGAGAGAGAGCAGAGAACGATGAGAGTAGAGAGAGGGAGAGAGAGGAGAGACGAGGAGAGCAGAGAGAGAGAGAGAGAGAGAGAGAGAGAGAGAGAGGAGAGAGAGAGAGAGAGCAGAGTAGATTTCGTCCCCAAAGACCCGCCGCCAACAGCCTCGAGTTGCATACAAAATGGAAACCCGAGAAGAGAAGCGTCAACTGGCTGTTTCCGCCTTGCCTGTAGCTCCTTCCTCGTCGCACGAGAGGAAGAGGCTCCAGGCGCCTCTAAGAACCGCCGTGAGCG
>NW_020872420.1:1213708-1216208 GCF_003789085.1 Penaeus vannamei
AGGAAGGAAGAATGAAATGAAGGAAGGAAGAGAGGAAGGAAATAAGAAAGGAAGGAATGGAGACGAAAAGAAGGAAGGTAGGAAGGAACAAATTAAGAAAGGAAGAGAGGAAGAAATTGAGATAAAAAGAATAAAGAGAAGAAGAAAAGAAGGAAGGAAAAGAAGTAAGGAGGAAGAGAAGGAATGGAGACGAAAAGAAGGAAGTGAAGAAAAGAAGAAAGCAAGGAAAAGAGAATGAAAGGAGATAGAAATGAAGGAAGGAAGGAAGAAAAAGAAGGAAGGAAGGAAGAAACGAAAGAAGAAGAAAATGCAGAAGAAATGAATGAAGGAAGAAACGAAGAAACGAAGGCAGGAATGAAGGAAGAAACAAAGGAAAATAATGAAGAAACGAAAAAAGAAAGGAAAGAAGGAAGAAACGAAGGAAGGAATGAAGGAAGAAACGAAGCAACGAAGGAAGAAGGAAGGAATGAAGGCAGGAGGAGAACCCGCCCTACGAGAATTGGCAACACGACACCCGCTCTTCGGAATATCGATATCCCGTCGTCCTTATCTTCGCCGAAGACAGTAAAGCAACGACAAACCGCGACAGGTTCCTCTTTCATCTTTTTCTTCTCCCCTTCTCTCCTCTTCGTTTATCTCTCCTTCTTCTATTCCTTTTTTTCTCATTTTTTCCTTCTTTCGTCTCTCCTTTTCTCTTTTTTCTTCGTCTTTTTTCTCTTTTAACCCCTTCTTTATTTTTTTTCTCTATATATTTTCTCTTTTTTCTTCATATGTCTTTCTCTCTTCTATTCCCTTCTTTATTTTTTCTTTATCTTCTTCTTCGTTCGTCTTTCTCTCTTCTAGTCTCTTCTTTATTTTTTATTTATATTTTTTCTCTCTCTTTATCTTGTTCCTTATTCTCCTCTTCTTTCTTCTATTCTCATCTTTAGTTCTTTATCATTGTTTTTCTTAATATTCTATTTTTCTCTCTTTTTACCCTCCGTTATTGTTGCTTTCTTTCTTCTTCTTCGTTCATCTCTCTCTCTTGTTTCTCACTCGTACTCTCTTGTTTTTTCTCTCTTCTCCTTCTTGTTTTCCACTTTTCTCTTCATTTTTCCCATTTACCTTTTCGTTCTTTCCTTTCTTTTCTCTTGTTCTTGCCTTTCTCTTTGTTTATCTCTCTTGTCTCTCTTCTCTTCACATCGCCTCTTGTCTATTGTTCTGTTATCGTCTTTATTCTCCCCTTCTTTCTCCATTCTCTTCTCTTCCCTTTCTTCCTTTTTCTCCTCTTTTCCTCTTCTCCCTTTTTATTCTTTCCTCTCTCTTCTTCTTTATTTCTCTCTCCTTTTGTTTTCTTCCCTCCTCTCGTCTTCTTTTCTCTCCATTTTCTCAATTCTTATTCTTTTCTCGCACTCTGTTCTTCCCACTTCCCTTCCTTTCCTGTCGTATTTTATTTCCCAATCGCATTTTTTCCGTTTCTCTCTTTCTACTCTCATCTCTTCTCTTTCTCCTCACTTGTTCTTCCTATTTCTTTGTTTGTTTGTTTTTCCTTCACCCTCCTCTTTTTTCTTCTCTCTTTCTTTTTCGTTGTTCTCCTCTTCCCCCTCATTCTATCATTTATTCCTCTTTCCATTTTCCAATCTTCCCCCCTTCACAGGTATTGTCTCTCCCCCCAAAATCTAATCCTCTTTCTCCCCTTCTTTACTTCTCTGTTTCTCTCTTTCTCTTCATTGCTCTTTCTTCAATCCCCATCCTCCTCTCCCCTCCTCCTCCCCCCCCTCCTAGATCAGGGGATCCCTACCTGAGGGCCATGGATACATTCTGGGGGCCTTGGAGCAGCATGAAAAATGTGACTCAACGGAACTGGATTTTGTCTCACCTACAGTACCAACAGATAATTATCCCTCACAGATCAATAAATTGGAATCTTGTAGCGCTCTTGTCCTAGAACTGTTGGCACCATTACTCTATTCGTAACTGTTAATGATTGTCTCTGAAAAAATGGCAGACATCGAACAGGGTCATGGAAATCAATATATATTGGTCGGCGTCGAGCTCGTAGGAGAAAAAGTTGGGGCCTATTTATTCACATCTGAAGCAACAGAGAAGTAACAGCTAAGAGTCTGTCGTTATCGCAATTCATCTGATTAAAGATAATTTTCTCTACTCGATTGCTGTTTCAGACAATAATCTGAAGAGAAATTTCCTATATTTCTCTCCAGAATAAGCTAGATTTTGCATCAGCGAAACAATGTAGAATGAGAGCTTGTTTTGACGTGCTACACGTTTTTTTTTTTTTTTTTTTTTTTTTTTTTTAATACCAATCAGGACAGACACAAATACATATATACACATCAGGGAAAATTGATTGCAATCTGGTCGGCTTGCTTTCTTCCGCCCGGCCGGTTCCCATGTCTTTCAGCCGCGGGCGAGGTTGCAATCAGAGGAAGCATTTTTCGCTTCATGGGCATGTATTGTTCGTATGCAAAAAAAAGAAAAAAAAAAAAAAAAAAAGAAAGAA
>NW_020872420.1:1223797-1226297 GCF_003789085.1 Penaeus vannamei
CACACACACCCACACACATACACACACACACCACACACACTACTAAAAAAATAATATAATAAATATATATAATATATTATAATAATATAACAAGCATATCAATTAAAATACATATAAATAAATAAATATAATAAATATATAATATATAAAATATATATAATATATAATATATAATAAATATAGATGTATAGATAGATAGATTAATAGATAGATAGATATTAGAAATAAAGATAGATAATAAAATAGATAGATAGATAGAGATAGATAGATATATAGAAGTTTAATATATATGTACTATATAATACAAAATATATATATATATATATATATATATATATATATATATATATATATATATAATATATATATATTATATATATATATATATATATATATATATATATATATATATATATATATATAATATATATATATATATACATATATATATATTATATATATATATATATATATATATATATATATATAATACATAATATATATATATATATATATATATATATATATATATATATATATATATATATATATATATATATATATATATATATATATATATATATACAGTATATATATTTAAAATAACATTATAAAATCAAGCAATGACGTTGACACAAAAGGATATTCCCTTGCTGCAGACTGCACCTGGCGAAAGAAGAGCGAAGGCGATCCCGCTGACCTACCTGAGCAAATGTGGAGGAGCGCCACCTGCAGGAGGCTAAGGAGACCCAGCATGCTGACGGAGGGGCGCGTGGAGGCCGTGCGATCCGCGTTCAATAAGTGCCAATGCGTCGCGGCGAAGGAACTCGATTTTTTGTTCAGTCCGGAGAAACGACCCGGGAGAGTCTGATTGTGTTGATTACCGGTGATTGATGTGATTTATTGTCTTTTTATGTCTATGCTGTGTGTCATTATATTTCTTCCTTTGGGCTGTTGTTGTAGTTTTTATTATCTCTTTTTCTCTTTTCTTGTTTTTGCTATGTTTTTGCAGTCTCTTTTCGCACTAGAGAATCATAAATCTTAGACTGCGACTCAGCTCCGTGTTCTCATGTTAAAAATCTACGAGGCTTAATCACATCCGAATCCCGGGCGAATATCACAAGAGGAATAATGATAATAATCCTCCCTTTTCCCCCATTCCTCATTCGAAGCCACTCGGCCCTAAGCGACAGGAGAAGTTCATTTCGCGTATCCAATTCTTATCCAATTTTCCCCTCTTTCCGTGGATCAAAAGTCCTATTCCGATATCCGAGATGCCGGAGGTGGGTGAGGGGGAGGGAGGGAGGAGGGAGGGAGGGAGGGATTTCTAGAAGGGGGTGGGGGCTAGGTAAGGGGTATAAGGTTTGGAGGGGGAGGGGGGAGGGAGGTGAGGAGAGGCGGCCTTTCTTATCCTTCGCCTTATCCTTCACCTCAAATCACGGTTCCGCTGCATTCAGGAAGAGGCCAATAGGATTAGGAGAGACAATCCTCAGAGAGCGGAGAGGCGCTGCCGCTGGTCGGGCGTGGAGGCTCACTCTTTCCTTTTCTTGTTCTTTGTCTTTCTTTGTCTTTTTTACTTTATTTGTTTTCTTGTTCTTCCGTCCGGTGTTGTCCGTTCGGTTACGCGGGTTTTCTGTGGAATGTTTTTGTTGTTATTTTATTTCATATTTCGTCGGACTGGATGGCATGTCGAATCACTCGTCACTGAATCGCAACTATAAGAAAAATAAAAAGATAAAATGAAAATTAAATAAAAATTATAAAGAACACTTTCAATCAATCACAATGAAGATATTTCTTTCTCAACTGAAATAAAACAAAATACAAACAAACACAATATTATAACAACAAATCACCAATATTAAAAAAAAAGAATCCAAAAGAAGGAATAAACAACAAAACAATTCAAATAAAAAAAAACACCAAAGAACAACAATTAAACCAACCGACAGACACAACCGATTCAACAGCACCAGAGCACACGCACTACTCGTCACACCCAGAGCAGAAGTCCCGCATGGTGATGGTGACAGCGACAGCAGGAGGGGGAGGGAGGGAGGAGCGAGAGGCGGCGCTTGTCAGAGAGGAAAGTTCAGTTCAGTAACAGCCACTCCGCAGCCGGCCGTGCACGTGCGTCCCCAGCGGAGGTTGGTCACACACTGAGCTCAGGCGGCCCGGCCAACCCCGCGTCTGAATCGTAGGCGAACGGGTTGGGGTTGAAGTGAGCGAGGCGGGAATTGGCTTCTACTTGCTTTGTCTTGCTTTCATGTGGATTCTCTTCCTTTTGAATTTACTTGATTATTGTTTTCTTTTGATTTGGGTTTGCTTAGCTTGTTTTATCTGGATTTGACTTGAGATTTATTAGTTGTATTAATTTGCTCTGACTTGACTTGCATTGACTTGGCGTTAGCTTGGTTTGCCTTGACTTAAAGCTACCTGAGTTGTATAAACTAGTTGTAATGTAATTTGTCTTGATTTGCATTTAAGTTACATTAACGTG
>NW_020872420.1:1241297-1253797 GCF_003789085.1 Penaeus vannamei
AGAGAGAGAGATGGAGAGAAGAGAGAGATGGATGACGAGTAGAATGAGAGACGAGTGAGAGTACGCACAGAGAGGAAACCATGTTTAATTTTAGAAAGTAAGAAAGATGCCCGTGTTTTGATATGAGAGAAATTGAACGACGATGAGAACTTGAACCAGAAAGCCAGCACAGACAGAGAGAGAGAGAGAGAGAGAAAGAATGTACCGATAAATGGATACGAAACTGCATGAGGAGAGGAAGAGAGAGAGCAGAGAGAGAGAGTGAGAAAAAGAGAAGAGAGAGAAGAGAAGAGAGAGGAGGAGAAGAGAGAGAGAGAGAAAGAGACAGACAGAGAGAGAAGCAGAGAGAGAGAGAGAGAGAGAGAGAGTGAGAAAAAGAGAGAGAGAGAGAGACCTAGACCAAAAAACACAGACAAGAATAGTAAAAAAAAATAGTATATATAAAAAAAAGACAATATAAATTAGAATAAATATTTTAGAAAATAAAACGAAAGAAGATAGAAACCCCAAAAGCAGTCAAGGCAAAAACTCACAAGCAAACAAAGCAAACAAAGCACACAAGCAGACGGAGACGAGTACAAAAGCAAGCAAACAGGCTACCAAGCAAGCAGAAAGCGCAAGTGCAAGCAAGCAGATAGGTAGACAACCAATCAAGCAAATCAAGCAGGTCGACGTAAAAGCAAACAACAAGTAGAGATCGCGCAAGCAGGGAAAGAAAATCAAAGGACAAGCAGACAAACAAAGCAAAAAAAGCAAGACAAAACCAAGAGAGAGAAGAGAAAAAGAGAGAGAGAGATAGAGAAGAGAGAGGATTGAGTGAGAAAGAGAGAGAGTGAGTGAGTGAGAAAGAGAGAGAGAGTGAGTGAAGAAAAGAGAGAGGAGAGAGAGGTGTGAGTGAAAAAGAGAAAGAGAGAGAGAGAGAGGAGAGAGAGAAGGAGCGGGGAAAAGAGAGAGAGAGAGAGAGGAGAGAGAGAGTAGCGAAGAGGATAAGAAAGAGCGAAGGAGAGAAAGAGAAGAGAGATGTGAGTGAGAAAGAAAGAGAGAGTGAGTGAGAAAGAGAGAGAGAGAGTGAGTGAGAAAGAGAGAGAGAGAGTGAGTGAGAAAGAGAGAGAGAGAGGATGGTGAGAAAGAAAAGAGGAGAGAGAGAAAGAAAGAGAGAGAGAAAGAGACGGAGAGTGAGAGAGAGAGTGAGTGAGAAAGAGAGAGAGAGAGTGAGAAAGAAAGATAAAGAGAGAACGAGAGAAACAAATAAGCTAGCAAAATTCAAAATTAACGAACGAATGAATAAACAATAACAGGGTGACCGCCATTCTTTTACGCAACACGGAATCATGTGATGACGTAATCGGAGACGACATGATCTCCCCCCCCTCCCCCCCTCCCCCCCCCCCCTCCCCTCCCCTGCAAAACGCAAGTGGGGGGTCCGCATCCTTGAGTTTTTATGAGGGGGGGGGGAGGAAGGGGGTGGGGGGGAGGGTGGTGGATGGGTGGTGGATAAAGGGGGGGAGTGGAAGGATGAGGGGGGTGGAGGAGGGGGAATTGGGAGGGGGGTTGGAGAGACGAGGGTGGGAGGAGGAAGGGAGGGAGAGGGGTGGTGGAGAGGAAGGGGGGGGGAGGAGGGGGTGGGAGTAGGGATGGAGATGGTGGTGGGGGTGGTGTGATGCAAGGGAGGGTGGAGGGGAGCGTGACACAGCAGAGGGGTGGGGGTCGGACATCTTTCTTATCATTACCATTTGTCTTTCTCTCTTACTGTCTGTCTTGGCGGATGTTTCCTTGTTGTTCTTTCTCCTCTTTTCCTTTTCTTACTGTCTGTCTCTCGCTCTTTTTCTCTGTCTGTCTGTCTCTCTCTCTCTTTCTCTTTCTCTATCTGTCTGTCTGTCTGTCTGTCTGTCTCTCTCTCTCTCTCTCTCTTTCTCTGTCTGTCTGTCTGTCTGTCTGTCTGTCTGTCTGTCTCTCTCTCTCTCTCTTTCTCTATCTGTCTGTCTGTCTCTCTCTCTTCTTTTCTTCTGTCTCTCTCTCTCTCTCTCTCTGTCTCTCTCTCTCTCTTCTATGTCTCTGACTGTTGATTTTCTTTTCATCTTTTTCTCTCTGTGAGTCTATGTCTCTTTCTCTTTCTAACCGTTTCCTTTTCTTCTTTCTTTATCTTCCATTCTCTCACGTTTCTCCTCTTCCTCTCTTTTCCTTCTCTGTCTCTCACAAGTTTCCCCTTTTTCCCTCTTTTCTTCCTCCTTCTCTCTCTCTCTTTTCTTCCCTGCTTTTTCCCTCTTCCTCTTTCTTCCTCTCTCTCGTTCACCGATTCTCATTTTCATTCTGGCCTTTCCCCTCTTTTCCTCCTGCCTTTTTCCCTCTTTCTCTTCCTTTTCCTTCTTCCCCTCATCTTCTCCATCCTTTCCCCTTCTATCTTCCAACTGCTTTGCTTAATGAAAACAATTGAGAGATCTGTGATTAAGATCTCTCGTCCTGAAGGATACTGAATGTGATCACACACACGCACACATGAACACACGCACGCACACACACACGACGCACCCACACACACCACACACCAACAAACACACACACCACAGCACACACACACACATCACACACACGCACACACACACACAGCACACACACACACAGCACACACACACACACACACCACACATCAACACCAACACACACACACACGCACACACTACACACATACCACACACACGGATATTATATATATATATATAATATATATATATATATATATATATATTCATATAATATGCAATAGGTGTATGTATGTATATGCATACATACATACATAGATATGTATGTTTGGATAGAAGTTTAATTTTTAGTACAAAATTTAATAATTGACTAGTAAATTGCTCCATAATTGGCATCAAAAATATAGAACTTATACCTTTTTACTGATGAGTTTCCGAGAGCACAGGATAAAAAGAAAAGGTTTTATTATGATCATGATTATGAGCAATAATCAAAACAGAAAATATCAGTAAAATATTAATGGTAAAACATTCTTCTATAGAGTACAAACATTCACAAAAATTTACTATCAGATACGCAATCCATTCATAAATGAAGACGGTCGGCTTACACAACCGTCCGTTATATCCATTCATTCTTTAGGCTCGGGAGTTGCCAGTTGGTCATTTTTATCATATTTCAAGTGTTGCCATATGCAGGTCATTGAATGGCGGCTATGACTTGCAAGATGTAGTGCTTAAGTTTAATAGGGGGGGGGGGGGAGGGTGGGGGAGGGGGGGAGGATATAGGGGTGTGATGATTACGTTTGTGTTTGTTTTTTTGTTTGGTTTGTTTGTGGGAGTTGAGTTTGCTTTTGGTGCATGTACCTTTTTTTCTATATTTTAAAAATTCGATAGATACATAAAAAATAGACTAACAGTACAGATAACAGACCCATAGATAAACAATATGAATCGATATAATATAAACATATAAATAGACACAAAGAGACCCGATAGATACAGACCAACAAAATAAACAAACGAACAGATAGACAAACATACATATAAATAGATTATACAGATATAAGACAGATATGAACAACAGGCATCAAAAATATACATAACCAAATACTGTCTGTCTGTACATCCGATATCAATAAAAGTCTAATTGATATTCATCATCGATTTATCATGACCAAATATAGAGAAAAGTATTATAATTCATGAATTTTTTTTTTTTCGAATCTGACCTGTTGTATATTCAGATATGAGAGATTTTTATTTTTTTTTTTGGTTTGTTATTTGTTATGAGGAAGAAAAGGGATAATCTGATAGGTAGATAGATAGACGGATAGACTGATAGACTGATAGATGTATAGATATATAGAGTTTTAGACATGTAGATGGATAGGAAGATATACGGATAGATAAATTTATTACTTTGTTATTATCATTATAATTATTGTTATTTCTTAGTTAACTTTTCATCGTTTTGTTTCTTATTCTTTTATCTATTCTCACTGTTTATTTACTGTCTATCTATTATATTGAATTATGAATATATATATATATATATATATATATATATTATATTATATATATATATATATATATATATATAATTTTTTCTTTTTTCCATTTTTTACTTCTTATTGTTTTTTCTCTCACTGTGCTCACCCTCTTTATCTCTTCCTCTCTCTCCTCTCTCCTCTTTCACAACCCCTTTTTATTGCTCTCTTCTTCTTTTCCTCTGCCTTCTTATCCTCCTTCTTCTCCTCCTTCCTCGTCCTTACTCTTTGTTTTCCCCTTTTTCTCTCTCTTTCTTCCCTTTCTCTCTTCGCGTTTTATCTTCCTCCATTTTTATTTTCCTTCTCTTCCCTTCTTCCTTGGCTGTTCTCCTTTCTCCCTTTTCCCCTCTTCTCCTTCTCCTGCCTTCATTTTTCCTTCTCCCTTCTCCGTTCCCCACCTTCCTCACTTCCCTCCCTTTTCGGCACTCTCACCTCTCACTCTCTCTCATCTCTCTTTCCTTATCTCCCTCTCTCCCTTTCCTTTCCCTATCCTGCACCTCCTTTCTCTGCTCTCTCAATTCCCCTTCCTCCTCCTCCCACCTTCTCCTCTCATTTCCCCTCTCCCTCTTTCCCTACCCTCACCTCCTTTCTCTCCTCTCCCCATTCCCTTGCCTCTTCTCCCCTCATCTCCTTTTCTCTCTTTCCCCTCATCTCCCCTCCTTTCCTCCCTTTGCAATTTCATCTCCTTTCTCCACTCACTCTATTCCATCTCCTCTCTCCATTTCCTTTCTCTCCTCTCCCCATTCCCTTTCCTCTTTCCCCCTCCAATCTCCCCCCCGTCCCTCCCCTCTCCCCATGCCCTTTGCTCTTCTCCGCCTCCAATCTCCCCCCTCCACCCCCCGTCAGCTTAGACAGACAGCTCCATATTAATTGCAACATATTCTGAACAAGTGGCACAGGGGGGGGGTAGTGGGGGAGAGAGGGGGGAGAGGGGGGGGAGGCGGGGTTCTGCGTCAGGGAGGGGAGAGGGGGGGGGGGGAGGGAAGTGAGGAAGGCAAGGTTTTAGCTTTAGCTTTCGTCTCGCCGTACAGAAATCACCCTTACGGACGGGGGTAATAAAGGGTGTTGATTCCTTGTCACTCCTGTTTTCCAATGGTTATCACAATAGTACGGGGTGAAGGACTGAGCTTCGGCGTGTGAGCTATTCTCGCCTCTGTTCAAGGGGTGTTTAAGGGTCAAGTTAGTTATCGCTTGTCTGTCCTTCCTCCTCTCTATCTGTCTGTTGGTCTCCTCTCTCTCCTCTCTCTCGGTCATCTCTCTCTCCTCATCTCTCTGCTCTCTCTTCTCTCTCTCGTTCTCTCTCTCTCTCTCTCTCTCTCTCTCTCTCTCATCACGTCCATTCACTCTGCTGTCTTCTTTCTGTCTGTTCTGTTCTGTCTGTCTGTCTCTCTGTCTGTGGTCTCTCTGTCTGGTCGTCATGTCTCTAGTTCCCTGTCCTGTCGGATCTCCTTTCATCGCTTCTCTGCGGCTTCTCGCCGTCATTCGGTCTCTCGGGTCTCGTCTAACCCGTCCCGTCTCTCTCTTTCTCTCTACTTGCGGAGTGTGTCTGTACGGTCTCTTCGCCTTCTCTTCTGTTGCTCAGTGCAGATGGGCAGGATATTACCTTCGGGTCTCATTCTTCTGCTCTCATGACGGGTCTTCCTTACTCTTCTGTCTCGGGTTCTCTCGTCTCGTGCTCTTCGTCCCTTGCCTCGCATTGCTGAGGTCTCTTCCGTCTGCGTATCTCTCTCCGTCAGTCTTCATCTAGTACGCGCCTCCTGTGGCGGAGTGTCAGATCGTCACGCGTTCCTCCTCGCTGCTCGGTTGTTCCTCGTGTCGTCTCTCTAAGTCTCTCTCTCGCGTTTCTCTTCGGCTTTCTTCGCGATCTCTCTTCCCCTCCTGGAAGGCGATCCGTCCATGCTGTCATACTGCGTCTCTCTCTTTCACGGGGGAGAAAGGAACATACAAAGAAACGAATGATAAATGATTAACCACCCTTATGGCTCCCTTTGTCTCTAAGGGTCACAATTTCCTCAACCGACAAGCCTCTTGGTATGCAAGTTCATATAGTATATGTGCATTTTTAAGCCCCCACCCCTCCCCGCCCCTCCTCCGTCCTCCCTATGCCTCTATGCTTCCTTATCCCCTCTCCACTCCTCCTCCCCTTACTAACCTTCCACCTCCTCCCCCTCCCCCCTCTTCTCTCCTATCCTATTCCCCTCCCCTCCCCTCTCGCACCTCTTCCCGCTCTTCCCTCTCTAAAGCTGTTGATAGAGCAGTTCTCTCCTCCTCCACCTCCGCCTCTCCCTCTCTCTCCGCCATCTTGTGTCCTCTCCCTCCATTTCGCCTCATCGCGAGCGTTACGTCATGTATCTATATTGTTCCTCCCTGTCTTTTACTTCCTTTTCCCTTTTCATTCTCCTCTCGCCCCATACCCCTCTTTTGTCCCTTCCCTTCCTACCTCTACTTTTATCGCCCTCGCTTTCCTATTTTCGTCTTAGGTTTAACCACCCCTCCTCGGTTACCTGATCTCCTCTTTTACTATCGAGCGGAGACCCATCTCAAGCTTCTTGTTGTATATCTTAGACCCTCTCCCTTCACTATTTCTTGTTGATAAATCTTCTCTTCTATTCTATCTTCTTTTTAATCCGCACCCATATCTCTTTTTTCACCCCCCTCATCTCTCTCTTATTACCTACGCCTCCCCCATCTTTCCTTTAAAACCGCCCACCCCCCATCTCTCTTTTAACCCCCCTCGATGCATCGTTTTAGTCCCCTCCGTACATCTCTTTGCCCCGTCCCTCCATCTCTCGTAATACAACCCTAATCTCTCTTTAATGCCCCCATTGCTCTCCTTTTACCCCCATCCTCTCCATTTTACCCGCCGGCCATTCTACTTATATACCCCCCCAATCTCTGCCCTGTTACCCCCTCCATACTCTCTTTTACCCCCCCCCATCTCTCTTTAACCCCCCTCATCTCTCCTTTATCCCCCTCCCTCCCATCCTCTCTTTTACCCCCCCCTCTCCCTTTCCACCGGCCCACAGGACTGTTCTCTCCTTTAACCGCCACCCATACATGCTCTTGGTTACCCCCTCCTTCCCCATCTCTCCTTATACCCCCCATGACATCCTCGTCCTTTATCCCTTCCCCTCCCCCTAGCACATACTATGATCTAATACTAACGTAATCCAGACGCGACCAAATGGCAACTACTCATTTTAGCACGGACCTAAAGCCATTTAACTATCAAATGACGGGTCTGCCAATTCTCTCTCTTCTCTCTCCTCATCTCGTTCTCTTCTTTTATTTTACTCTCTCTCTATGGTTCCTTTCTTCTCCTTTTTTGCTCTCTATCTCCATCTCTTTCTCTCTCATCTCTCTCTCCTCTCTCCTTCGTCTCTCTCTCTCTCTCCTCTCCTCTCTCTCTTCTCTCTCTCTCTTTTCTCTCGCTCTCTTCTCTCTCTCTCTCTCTCTTTCTCCTCCTCTCTTTTGCTCTCTCTTCTATGTCTCTTTCTCCTTCTCTTTCTTTTTCTTCTCTCTCTCTCTCTCTCTTCTCTCTCTCTCTCTCTCCTCTCTCTCCTCTCTCTCTTCTCTCTCTCTCTCTCTTCTCTCTCTTCTCTCTCCTCTCTCTCTCTCTCTCTCTCTCTCTCTCTCTCTCTCCTCTCTCTCTTCTCTCCTTTTTGCTCTCTCTCTATGTCTCTTTCTCTCTCTCTCTCTTTCTCTCTCTCTCTTTCATCTTCTCTTCTCATCTATCACTCTCCTCTCTATTTCTCTCGTCGATCGTCTCTCTCTCTCGTCTCCCTCTCAATCTCATCTCTTCCAGCCGATCTCTCTCCTCTCCTCTCTCCTCTTCTCTCTCTCTCAATCTCCTCCTCTCTCTCGTATATATATATTATATAATATATATAGTATATATATATTAATATATATATATATATATCCTTCTCTTCTCTCTTCTTTTCTTCTCTCCCTCCGTCTGTCTGTTTGTCAGTCCTCTCCCTTCTTTCAGTCTTTCTCCTCTCCTCTCTCTTGGTCTCGTCTGGGTCTGTCTGTCCTCCTCCCTCNTAATATAATAAATATTAATAATAATAATAAAAAATAAAAACTCTTTCACTAAACATAACAAACAAAGTAACAAACACAAACAAAGCAAACAAACCATTAAGACTAGCCAAGTAGACACGTACAAAATAAATACAAATAAATCAAATTAATAAAAAAAAAAATCATGAAGCCATTTACAATAAATTTCAAAATATCATCAATACTTTTTAAAAAATGTTCGTTCCGTCTTTTTCGATTTTCTTTTTCCTTTTCTTTTTTTTCAATTATCATTTTGTGCTCGGTTGCGATGCCACGCACGCCACGCGCTAAAGCCACTGCAGTCCGCCCTTGCCGCACTCGCTCTGTCTGTCTGTCTGTCTGTCTGTCTGTCTGTATGTATGTTTGTCTATTTGTCTGTCTGTATGTTTGTCTATTTGTCTGTCTATGTCTGTATGTTTAAACTGTCCTCTTTTGTCTATTTGTCTGTCTGTCTGTCTATTTGTCTGTCTGTGTGTGTTTCACTTTGTCTGTCTGATTTTGGTTATGTGCCTGTGTGTATATGTGTGTACGTGTGCATGTGTGTGCGTGTGTGTGTTTCACTTTGTCTGTGTATTCGTTTGTCTGCCTGGTTTTGGTTTATGTGCCTGTGTGTATATGTGTGTACGTGTGCATGTGTGTGCGTGTGTGCGTGTGTACGTGTGTGCAATGCGTGGTGTACGTGTGTGTGTGTGTTTGTTTGTGATCTTTGACATGGGAGGGTGTGTGTCTATGTTTTGTTTGTGCTTTGAGTTCTCCTTGCGGTTTGTCTGCGTGTCGATCTTCCCCAACCCCCCCCTACCTCACTTCCCCCTCCTCCCGGCCATCACCCAACCCACCCCTACCTCACTTCCTCCTCACCCTCGCCCCACGCCACACCCCCATACCTCACTTCCCCCTCCCTCCCGCAACCCAGCAACCCGCTACCTCACTTCCCCCTCCCCTCCCCCAACCCACACCCTACCTCACTTTCCCCTCCCCCTCCCCCAACCCACACCCGCTAACTCACTTTCCTTCCCTCCCCTCCCCCAACCGCACACCCCCTACCTCACTTCCCCATCCCCTCCCCCTCCCCCTCCCCCCAACCTGCTCTACCTCACTTCCCCCTCCCCCTACCGCCAACCCACACCCCCTACCTCACTTCCCCTCCCCTCCCCCAACCCCACACCCCTACCCTCACCACCTTCCCCCTTCCCCCTCCCTCCACGCCCCCCACCACCCCTACCTCACTTCCCCACCCTCCCCTCCCCCAATCACCCCCTACCTCCTTCCCCCTCCCCCTCGCCCCCCTCCCCCCCACAAAGATCGCCGCCAACGCCCATCAAAGGATCGTTACAATCACCCGACACATCCGTAAAGAGGAGAAGAAAAAACGCGATGAAAGAGAGGAAGAAAATAAAAGAGATGAAGAAGTAAGAGAGAGGAAGAAGATGAAAGAGATGAAGAAAGGTAAGAGAATAAAGAGAAGAAGAAGATAAAAGAAAGGAAGATAACCAGAGGAAGAAGATAAGAGAGAGAAGATAGAAGAGAGGATGAAAATAAAGAGAGGAAGAGGGAAAAGAATGAGAAAAAAAGAGAAGGAAAAAATAACGGATGAATAGAAAAAAGAGAAGAAAAAATGATAAAAGAGAAACAAAACGAAAAAAAAAAAAA
The DNA here is from genome assembly GCF_003789085.1 of Penaeus vannamei. NCBI lineage: Eukaryota > Metazoa > Arthropoda > Malacostraca > Decapoda > Penaeidae > Penaeus > Penaeus vannamei. Next base: position 1,251,043 of record NW_020872420.1, read on the forward strand.
CGGAGATAAAAGAAGAAAGAAACCAAAAAGAAGAAAAAGTTAAAAAAGCAAAAAAAATATAATAATAATAATAATAAAATAAACATAAAAATAGAAAAATAATAATAACGAAAAAATCAATAAAAAAAAAAAAAAAAGGAACGTTGATTTAACGTTCGAACTCGCACCGCTGACCAAACGCTTAAAAAAATAACATAAAAAATAGAAAAAAGATAATAATAACGAAAAAAAAAAAAAAAATAAAAAATAAAAAAAGGAACGTTGATTTACGTTCGATCGCAACCGCTGACCAAACGCTAAAAATAAACATAAAAAATAGAAAAAAATAATAATAACGAAAAAAAAATAAAATAAAAAAAAAAAAAGGAACGTTGATTTACGTTCGACTCGCAACCGCTAAACAAACGGCTAAAAAATAAACATAAAAAAATAGAAAAAAATAATAATAAAAAAAAATCAATAAAAAATAAAAAAACAAAAAGGAACGTTGATTTTACGTTCGACTCGCACCGCCGACCAAACGCTTAAAATAACATAAAAAATAGAAAAAAATAATAATAACGAAAAAAATTCAATAAAAAAAATAAAAACGAAAAAACAAAATCAATAAAAAATAAAAAAAGGAACGTTGATTTACGTTCGACTCGCAACCGCTGACCAAACGGTTAAAAAATAAACATAAAAAATAGAAAAAAATAATAACGAAAAAATTCAATAAAAAATAAAAAAAAAGGAACGTTGATTTACTTCGAACTCGCAACCGCTGACCAAACGGTTAAAAAATAAACATAAAAAATAGAAAAAAATAATAATAAAAAAAAAAAAAAAAATCAATAAAAATAAAAAAAAAAGGAACGTTGATTTACGTTCGACTCGCAACCGCTGACCAAACGCTTAAAAAATAAACATAAAAAATAGAAAAAAAATAATAATAACGAAAAAAAAATAAAATAAAATAAAAAAGGAACGTTGATTTACGTTCGACTCGCAACCGCTGACCAAACGCTTAAAAAAAATAAACATAAAAAATAGAAAAAAATAATAATAACGAAAAAAATTCAAAAAAAAAATAAAAAAAAAACGTTGATTTACGTTCGACCGCAACCGCTGACCAAAACGCCCGCAAACGCACAACGACGCCGGTTCCGCGAATGATAAATGGCCGAAGAGCGAGAATTACCATCAATTCAATTCCATCCCGCTGACCGCACAGCCAGCGACGCCATCGGAGTGGAGTGTCTCTCTCTCGGCCGGTCGCTCGAGGTCTCTCTCGAGGACGTGTTTGTTTCTCTTTCTCTTTGTTTCCTTTTCTTTGCGTCTCTTTCTCTCTCCTTGATAAAGAAGAAAAGAAACCAAAAGAAGAAAAAGTAAAAAAGAAAAAAAATATATAATAATAATAATAATAAATAAACATAAAAAATAGAAAAAAAAATAAATAACGAAAAAAAAAATCAATAAAAAATAAAAAAGGAACGTTGATTTACGTTCGACTCGCCGCTGACCAAACGCTTAAAAAATAAACATAAAAATAGAAAAAATAATAATAACGAAAAAAAAATCAATAAAAATAAAAAAAAGGAACGTTGATTTACGTTCGACTCGCAACCGCTGACCAAAACGGTTAAAAAATAAACATAAAAAATAGAAAAAAATAAATAACGAAAAAAAATTAAAAAAACAAATAAAAAAGGAACATAAAAAAATAGAAAAAATAATAATAACGAAAAAAAATCAAAAAATAAAAAAAAAGGAACGTTGATTTACGTTCGACTCGCAACCGCTGACCAAACGGTTAAAAATAAACATAAAAAATAGAAAAAAAAATAATAACGAAAAAAAAAATCAAAAAAAAAAAAAATAAAAAAAATAAAACGAAAAAAAAATCAATAAAAAAAAAGAGTTACGTTGATTTACGTTCGACTCGCAACCGCTGACCAAACCCCCGCAAACGCACAACGACGCCGGTTCCGCGAATGATAAATGGCCGAAGAGCGAGAATTACCATCAATTCAATTCCATCCCGCTGACCGCAGAGCCAGCGACGCCATCGGAGTGGAGTGTCTCTCTCTCGGCCGGTCGCTCGAGGTCTCTCTCGGAGGACGTGTCTCTTTGTTTCTTTCTCTTTGTTTCCTTTTCTTGCGTCTCTTTCTCTCTCCCTTGATAAAAGAAAGAAAAGAAACCAAAAGAAGAAAAAGTAAAAAGCAAAAAAATATATAATAATAATAATAAATAAACATAAAAAAATAGAAGAAAAATATAATAACGAAAAAAAAATCAATAAAAATAAAAAAGGAACGTTGAACGTTCGACTCGCAACCGCTGACCAAACGCTTAAAATAAACATAAAAAAATAGAAAAAAATAATAATAACGAAAAAAAAAATCAAAAAAATAAAAAAAAGGAACGTTGATTTACGTTCGACTCGCAACCGCTGACCAAACGGTTAAAAAAATAAACATAAAAAATAGAAAAAATAATAACGAAAAAAATTAAAAAAACAAATAAAAAAGGAACATAAAAAATAGAAAAAAATAATAATAACGAAAAAAAATCAATAAAAAATAAAAAAAAAGGAACGTTGATTTACGTTCGACTCGCAACCGCTGACCAAACGGTTAAAAAATAAACATAAAAAATAGAAAAAAAAATAATAAAAAAAAAAAAAATCAAAAAAAAAAAAAAAAAAAAATAAAAAACGAAAAAAAAATCAATAAAAAAAAAAGAGTTACGATTTGATTTACGTTCGACTCGCAAC
>NW_020872420.1:1258001-1263001 GCF_003789085.1 Penaeus vannamei
TCTCTCTCTCTCTCTTCTCTCTCTCTCTATCTCTCTTCTCTCTCTCTCTCTCTTCTCTCTCTCTCTCCCTCTTCCTCTCTTTTTTCTCTTTTCTCTCTCTCTCTCTCCCTCCCCCCCCCCCCTCTCTCTCACACACCCTCTCTCTTCTCTCTCTCTCTCTCTCTCTCTCTCTCTCTCTCTCTCTCTCTCTCTTCTCTCTCTCTCTCTCTCTCTCTCTCTCTCTCTCTCTCCTCCTCTCATCCCTCTCTCTCTCTCTCTCTCTCTTCTCTCTCCTCTCTCTCTCTCTCTCTCTCTCTCTCTCTTCTCTCTCTCTCTCTCTCTCTCTCTCTCTCTCTCTCTCTCTCTCTCCTCCCTCCTTCCCTCCTCCCTCTCTCTCTCCTCTCTCTCTCCCCCCCCCTCTCTCTCTCTCTCTCTCTCTCTCTCTCTCTCTCTCTCTCTCTCTCTCTCTCTCTCTCTCTCTCTCTCTCTCTCTCTCTCTCTCTCTCTCTCTCTCTCTCTCTCTCTCTCTCTCTCTCTCTCTCTCTCTCTCTCTCTCTCTCTCTCTCTCTCTCTTTCTCCTGTCCTCTCTTCTCTTTCTATCTCTCTGTCTATCTATATATAATAAAACTATCTATCTCTACCTCTATTTATCTATCTATATGTCCACCTCGATCTATATTTATCTATCTGTCGTCGAGCTCAAGTGCGTCGTAAATTTGTAAAACAAAATGTCTTCTTCGGTGTATGGTAAATTATTTCCAATATATGTAGATAAAAACAAATATTTAGAAGAGAGTGATATAACTTAATTTTAGGCTAGAAATTCTGTGGTAAGTTCAGAAATAATTACGAGATAAGAATTCCTAAAACAAGTCACCCAGCATATCCCATTCGACCCTAAGAACAAAATTGAACTCTTTACATTTCTTGGACACATTTGTTTTTGTTTTTTTCTAAGTATGAAGAATATTCATCATAGAAAATACTGAATTATTAAAAAAAAAAAAAAACTTGGGAAACATTGTGCCAAATTTGTCACACTCATTATGTCAGGGCCGAATGGTTTTCAAAGACTTTATTCATATCTTACGCTCCAACCGCAGTTGAAGATGCATTTTTGTATGGCCAGAAAGCCTTGAATTTTACCGACCCAAGGGCAGCTCGTTTAGTTTTACGACTAAAAATAGCTCAAGTTGAGTTTAAGAGAACGCACACACAAACAGGAAAAATTGAACAAATAAACGTTATTAAGAGGTGAAGAAGAATCTGTATAGATCCTTAATATACACGATTAACACTAGTATTACAAGCATAAGTATGTGCCTTTTGTATTAAGCATACAGCATGTACCTTTACTTGGCAGTAAACTCTAACTTTGCATATTATTCTCAAAAGGGACCACGGATTTCTACGATTTTTTCATACAAAGAACATATTTCCAAACTTTTAGACCATACGTAGGCCTATAACCCTATTTCAAGTTTCCTTTTTTATCCCTCTCTCTCTACTACGTGCTCTCCTCCCGACCGTAAAGGACACGTGACCAGAGCTCCGGAGGACGAGGTGGGTGCGGGCGGCTCGGCTCCAGTGCTTTCCTTGACGCCAGTTGTTGTCGTCTTGATTCTTTCGTGAACTTATTCCTGGTTTTCGTTTGGCTGATGCTCTCTGGTCTTTTCTGTGCTTCCTCTGCCGCCGATGTACAAGGTAAACTTATTCTCTCACTCTCTTTCTGTCTGTCTGTCTTGCTCTCTCTCTCTCTCTCTCTCTCTCTCTCTCTCTCTCTCTCTCTCTCTCTCTCTCTCTCTCTCTCTCTCTCTCTCTCTCTCTCTCTCTCTCTCTCTCTCTCTCTCTCTCTCTCTCTCTCTCTCTCTCTCTTCTCTCTCTCTCTCTCTCCACACACACACACACACACACACACACACACACACACACACACACACACACACACACACACACACACACACACACACACACACACACACACACACACACACACACACACACACACACTTTCTATATACCTATCTATTTATCTGCCTGTGTCTCTGTTTTCTATCTATCTATCACTCTCTCGCTCCCTCTTACCCTCCTTTCCCACTCTCTTTTCCTCTATGACTCTTCATCTTGCTCTCTCACTTTTGGTTATTACAGCTCATCATTATACTCCTAGATAATAGATAAAAAAAAATTAATAATAAGTATTTTAATAGCGTTTAGGACTTCTGTAATGGGCAGATATATCCAACTGTGTCTTAATATTGAAATATAAAAATAGCCATCGCATTTATTTTCGAACTGGTCGTTTTGAAAAGAAAAAATAATAATATTGATAATAATTAAATAAAAAGATAATAAAAGATAATAATAATGATATTAATAAATGATCTTTATAAAAAGCATACAGTGTGAGGGTTAGTATAACCCCATACACACACACACACACCAAAAGATGATAAAATGAAGAGCTTCGTTGTCATTGCAGCTGTGAGGTTTCAAAGAGACGGGAAAGCAAGACAAGACACTCTGCTGAAGTACCAAGGAACGCTGCCCAACCTAACCTCCGTCAGCCAGTGCATAAGGGTCAACCTCCAGCAGTCTAGGCAATACAATCACATCTTTTCCTACGCCGTTCCTGATGAGTCGAATGAGCTGGTCTTTTGTAAGGGATTCCTTTCATTTACCTATAGATATAAATATATAAATATATTTTTTCTTTTCTTTTCTTTTCATTTTTTTCTTTCTTTTTCTTTTTATTTTTTTTCTTTTATTTTTTTCTTTTTTTCTTTTTCTGAATTTAGCATGAATATTTCTTTGTATCGTATTGAATCGGGTGAAGTTCCCTCGAATGTAAAGAGTTAGTGATGATGATAATCTAAATAATGATAGAAATATCCCTTTTCAATTGCACTTATATTCATCTTGTCCAAAGCCTGTGACCGGGCAGCTTCGGCAAAGCAGCTCTGGCATGGTAGCGGCAGGATGAAATTGTGGTGGAGGAAGGGCTAGCATAACGGAGGTATAGGAGAGTGTGATGGATGGAGGAATGGAAAGGATTGTGTGGAGGAGGATTGGCGGGGTGGCGTTGGAGAGGGATGACAGGGCGGGAGAAGGAAGGTAGGTGATGACGCGTTGAGTGAAGGCAGTGAGTGGTGTGGCAGAGGAATGGCAGACGCGGGCACAGTGGCAGCCACCCTGGGACCGCCGCATCTTGGGGACCTCCTCGTAGTGAACGGTATTTATGTCGTACGCACACACGTACGCACCTACGCACACGGACACACACAGACGCACGTACCTATACACACGGGCACACACACACGCACATATATATATATATATATATATATATATATATATATATATATATATATATATATTATATATATAATATATAGAGAGAGAGAGAGAGAGAGAGAGAGAGAGAGAGAGAGAGAGAGAGAGAGAGAGAGAGAGAGAGAGAGAGAATAACACAGACAAACAGACACATACACACACACACACCAGGGCATAACCGTGTGTTGATTATCTCCATTTTATCAAAGAAAACAGTGATCAGAAGGGAAAATATGAATAAATAGTTGCTAATTGTTATATGTATCAAATGAAAAGGAAAAAGAAATAGGTAGGTATCCTCTTAATTCCTGGCTGCCTGAGTTTTTGCCATAAAATATGTATTTTTTCTTTATTCACTTTGTGCTAGATATAGATAAAAAATAAAATCTGTCTTTTCAAACAAAGTGTAGCCGTTGTATACTTTACTGACAATAATAGATCCTATATGTTTCAACTTCAAGAAAGTAATTATTCATTTTCGACTACACGGTTGCTTGGAATTTTGTCGATATGTAAACGGCAAAATAGAAATGCTCTCTCTGGTTCTCTGGTTCTTCTGAATGACCTTAATCCTGTTTCCCTTAATACAGGGGAGAGTCCCCAGGGAGACTGCCCAGGGGCCTCCACCCGTCGAGTGATGGTGTGATAGTGAGCCGACAGGCGGGGGGAGGGGGGAATAGGCAATTCTCTTATCCTTTTATATGATTATTACTAATTCCGATAACTGAAGTTCAAAACTAATCAGTGTAGATGACCGATTACCGAACAGGGAATCGAATACTATATTATTTCTTTTGTGACCGGTGTAATAGAAATTATCATTATCATTACCTCTTCTTCACTGCCTTAATCCCTCGTGGGGTCACACGCTCAAACACGCGGCCTGCAACCTGTCCTGTGCATCCTCATCTTGTCTCTCATCTGCAACGTGTCATCCTCCTCCTCCTTTTCCCTCCTCCTCTTCTCCCCTTTCCTCCTCCCTCCTCCTTCTTCTTCTTCATCTTTATATGATTACTATTACTTTTCATTATTATTATTATCTTTATTATCATTATTATTATTATCTTTATATCATTACTATTACTACCATCATTATTATTATTTTCATATCATTACTATTACTGTCATTATTATAATCATTATTATTGCTGATGTTGTTATTATTACTATCATTATTGTTATTATTATTATCTTTATTATTGTTATTATTATTATAATTTTTATTATCGTTATAAACATTATTATAATTGTCATTATTGCCATTATTGTTATTATTATTATCCTTGTTATTATCATCATTATGACTGTTATATTATTAATTATTGTTATTGTTGTTGGTTATTATCATTATCATTGATTATTATTATAAATTATCATTATCATTGCTATTATTATTATCATTATCATTGCTATTATTATCATCATATTATCATGGTTATGAATATAATGATAGTAACCGTAACAATAATTATGATGATAATGATGATAAACTAAAAAAAAAATGATTTCATAACAGTTCGTATTACCCTCAGCCTCCCTCCCGCAGCTGTTCAGTTCGGAGACGACACCTTCTACCTCGCGTGCTGCGGCGGCAACGTCGACCTGGAGGTGCCGCTGCCCACGCCCCTTCGCCAGTGGATCCCCGTGTGCTTCGCCCTGGACCTCCAGCGCCGCGCGATCAGGCTCCT
>NW_020872420.1:1270501-1280501 GCF_003789085.1 Penaeus vannamei
GCTTTTAGCAGCTTCTAGACGTGTTAGGTGATGGGTTGAAGCAGATTCAACTCTCCCTAATCTGCTGATTCATTATTCGGTAGAGATGTATGGTGTGTCTTGGCACTACGGATTCCTCCCAAGGATTGCATATGAGACCTTAACTTCCTTGGCACGGGTACAGTCCCCTTTTGCGTCCTTGCAGTGAGGGCGACACTGCCTCTCTCTCATGCTCTCTCTCTCACGACTCCCCGCTCGGCCTCCTTCAACTCTCCGGTTCTCTACTCTCTCTTCCTCTCCCCTCCTCTTCTTTCCTCTCTTTGCGGGCTGTCCCCTGAAACAGGCTTGCGCGCCTAGACTCTCATGCTCCAGTCTCCTTCTAGATTATCGTTAGTTTCTTTCTGCCTATACTGTGTCATTCCCGCACCGGGAAGTCCTCATGTCGTCAGGTTCTGCCTGTTCTTTCAATGTTGTGTCTTACCCTCTCGCATTAATATTTACCTGTCTATAATATTCGTTATTGTTTACCGATTCATATGACGATAAGCTATACTCCAGGTCTATATAGACTCCTCCTCGCATTCTCTACAGGTGTGTCCAACACCTCTCGGGTCTTTACTTCCCGTCGACTCACCTGCCATCCTTTCTCTCTCTCTTCATTGCACTTACTTTACCGGCTTCTCCGCCTCCATACTCTCTCTCTCTCGTTCGTCCACTACATCCTCCCTCTTCTCCCTCTCTCTGCATACAATCATCTCTCTTCATCATCTCCGTGCGGATCCGGGTGCAAGTCCCTCTCGTCCTCTCTCTGCACCCTGCCTGCGAGTGCGACTAGCTTCCGTCATGCCCCTCCATCTTTTTACAGTGCAATCTCCTCCCTCCTTGATCACCCCTTGGGAGCCCCTCTCGCTGAGTTCGTCCTACGTCTCTTCTTGTGGCATACATACTCTCCTAATCCATACTTTCTTTGTACGATTCTGAATGTTCCTCGGTGCTTCCGTCTTGCTTCTCTCCTTTAACTGTCATTCTTTCATTCATTATCTTTCCTCCTCTCTCATTCTTCCCCTTTGTCACTCCTGCATCTCTTCTCTTCTCTTCTCTCTCTTCTCCTTTCTCTTGTACCAAAATGTACTCGATCTAAACCCTCTACTCCCTCCATTCATATTTTCTTTCTCTTTCATCTCCTTCTCCTTTCTGAGATAAACAATATTAAGCAATGTGTCTACTAGTCCGTCTCCCTTCTTCTCTCTCTCTTCTCTCCCTCTCTCTACGTTTCTTTCTCCTCTCTACTCATCATTTCTTGCTTATCTCATATCCATCTCGTCTCTACGGTACGTAAGCGCACTCGGTGTGACGTGCCTGAACTATTGGTGCGGAGATTTGCTTCTGGCATCACATCCGAGCATCAATGCATAGGGTCTCTTCGTCTCATGCGAACCTCTCATACTCTCCTTCCTCTCTTGGTCTTACGATATGGTGCTGCTGCATCCCGTGTCCTCTTCCTAACTTTCATTATCTACACCTTGTCGGCCTTCTTCAAGCCTCGGGTTTCAGTGCCTCCTCCTCTCGCCATCGTTCGCTATCCCGTCCTCGTGCTTCTCTCTGACCGTACTCGTTTATACCTCGCTTTTTAGTCTCACATGGAATCAATGCCTATGCGGCCTAATGCCCCTCATCTCCATACCATATACTCATACAGCAATCACGCACACCTCATATCTCTTTCATCTCCTAGCAATAGCTCTCTACATCATGCTCTCCTCCCAACTTGCATCTCTACACCTCCTCCTCAACATATCTTTCCTCTACACACGCATAACTCACCATACACTATCGAGCACATACTCCTTTTCTAGACCTCTCGATGAGCTACCTCCACACCTCCGCCTCCCTTATTCACACCGTCAAATCATCTCTCTTGCGTCATACTGGGAACTGTCTTCGTGCGCATTTTAGCGACCTCCGTCTTTGCTCACCGTCGTAGCGTCTGGTACCTACCACTCTAACCGGCTTCCGTAAGCCCGCACATTCTTCTTCAGGTCATTCGTTCGAATCTCTCTCATCTCCTTTCGTCTCTCTCAGCTCTCTCCTCTAGCGTATTTGCGGCGTTCCTCGCCCTAGAAATAACTCTACGTGTCTCTGTCCTCTCTCCCTGCTGCGCTCTCTCTACTGCTCCTACTCGGCGTACGTCGCCTCATCGTCTACTCTCTCGGTCTCTCTCTCAGGTACAGTCGTGCAGCGTGCGATCTTTTCCTCTATGCCTCTCCTCCTCTTCGTCTTCCTCGTCTCCTACAAGGTCCTTGCATCTCAACTTTCCTGTGCCTTACTCAGATATTTTAATGTGCTGTTTTTTCTACACTCTTAATGCTTCTCTCCCAATCTTACCGTGTCTCCTTCTCGTTCTCTCCTTTACCTTTGACTTATCTCTCTCCTTCTCTCTCCTCTTGTTGCCTACTTCTCGTTCATCTCCTCTTCTTATTTCTCTTCCCACTCCGCTCGCCCTCTACGTTTCCATAACTCACGGAGCAGTATCTCTGCGGGCATCCAAATATGCTCTCTTTTTTTTATTAGCTCTCGCTGCGAATCATTTCCCGCCGATTCCAGTGCCCTCAGATAAGATTTTTGATGAATTTAGCTCACAATATATTGTCCTCTCTCCAAATAAGGTATAGGATCGATGATTGTGACATATCAACTGGTTTGATACTGGGATCAACGTGACTCTCACTGTGTATTATAATCTTGCTATAATTTACTTTGGCCCGATTCAAGCTCGGAGCTGAGTTGCAAGTGGAGTGAGAAGGAGAAAAAATGGATTTAAGAGATCCCGATGGGCTAGCAACATGTTTGGTAATGCTCGAATATAATCCCTCCCTGATGGTGGACCCACTCTGCAATCAGATCCACCGCGCACTTCTTCAGCAGAATTCTATACTCATCACTGTACCCGCAGTCTAGATACTCTAGATTCGGTTTTTCTTTTACTGTAATCCCAAAATAATACCTTCATATTCCTACCTTTTTACTAAATATAACCCTACATGACTATACATGAACTAATCTGTCCGCGTACACAGTAAACGGCGACCTCTTCCTGCGCTTCTTACCTTCTGTCATCTCATCTGAGATACTCAGCTCTCTCTCTTCCTCTCTCACATACATCTCGCTACATATCTTACTAGCATTCCCTTGTTATCTATTCGCCTCTTCTCCTTCTCGATACATTCTCTTATTCTCTTCCTCTTAGCCTTTTACTCTTCTATCTCTACATCTCTTGCATCTTCTGTCTCGTCTCTCATCTGCTCTCTCTCTCTCTCTCTCTCTCTCTCTCTCTCTCCTCTCTCTCTCTCCTGCGTACGTGACCTTGTCAAACATTTATAACACGTTTATCCCCCGGTTGCTACTCGTGAAGAATACATCTTCATTTCTCTTCTCTGCTCCCTCTACACCGTGATTCCTTTCGTTCTTCTCTCTACATAACTCAATACCTTATGCTCTCGTGCTCCTTCATACTGTCTCAATCTTTCAAGCAATACTATCCTGCTCCCTGTCCTCTTACGTTCTGGATGTGTCTCTATCTCTCTCATCGCATCAGACTGTGTCTGACACTTCGCCCTCTCTCCGTAGTCTTGACATCGATCTATCTTCTGCTCCATACTCACTCTCTCTCATATCTCCTCTGCATCCCTCTGCTCAGAGTATACTTCTCTCTCGCTCTCTCTCCTCTCATCCTCATACATGCCCTCTATCCTCTGTACCTCTCTTCTACTCTCTCGTCTCTCTCGAGTACCCTCCGGTCATCTCTCTAACCTCTGGCGTCTTTCATAACTCTCCTCTCTAGTCGTCTCCTTCTCTCTCTTATGGTCTTGCTCTGACTCTCTAACCTCCTCTCTGTCCTCTCTCTCTCTGCCTCTCTTCTTCTACTCTCTCTCGATACATCTCATGATCTTACCATCACCCGCTCTCTCTTCCGTGCTGGTCTCGCGCCCGAGACCTTGGTGGCGCCCCACGTGCTCAGTCACTGAGCCTCTGAATACTCTTCCACCGCCCCTTATTAAACCTAATTGTGCGCACACGTGATTTTCATGGACAAGGTGCCAGAGCTTGACTATGGCCCTCCATCTGCGTGGACCCATCTCTCCCTCTCCCTCTCTCGCTCCAGTCTACTTTCCCACAGTTCGAGCGCTCTTCCTCTTTCCTCTTCCTTCTTCTCTCGTGTGCGCATCCTCCTCCTCTACCCTTCTCCCTTAACCCTGTCTCCTATACTCCCTCCTCTCTCTCTCTCTCTCTCTCTCCCTCCCCCTCTCTCCTATTGTGTATGTGTGTGTATAAATAAAAATAATACATTCATACACTTTATTGATCCAGAAAGTAAAGTCCAATCAAAATAACGGAAAGTCACCTACCTCCCTCAAAAGGGCACTTGTTATACTCTCGGCAGGTAAGGTCATCTCCTTGGAACCAGCATGGAGTTAATTGATGATGTACCAAAAACATCACATAAATATAGCCAGCTAAAACCTGGAAGTATGCCATCAAAACCAAGATGCCACGGATGTTTTACCAAAGGTGTCCATCTCCTACAAGGACAACAGCACCATGTTCACAACCCTCACATTGCCTAGATGGAAGTGCAGTCCTTTCCTTCTCACCATCAACTTTCACTCTTTCCATCCATGAAGTCATTTGAAGGCATGATTTTCTAACACTGCCATGGCTTCAATGCAACTTGTGACCTATATAAGAGAAGACTATATATATCTATTGCTTTCATTCAGTATCCATGGGAAGTGGGTCGAGGGGGAATCCACTAATGAGTGCCCCTCCCCTATCTAACTGTGTGTATGTGTGAGTGCTTCATAACTTTTAATGATATCTTTAATCAGAAGTCCATGGGCTTATGTTTCTGATCGTTTTTATCACACTCAATCACAATTGTAAATACACATCATGGTTTTCTGGTTCCATTAGTTTCCGAGTTTATGGTTCTGTAAAAATCTACTGTCAAAATATCAGCATTACACTCCATTTTTAATGTAGTATGTTTGGTGCTGCTTAGGCATATAAAGTATAAAACCAACGAAGATTTGTAATCTATATATTTAGGTTCCAGTTTTTCGACAAGTGTACATGAATTCCCATACGATCAACTTAAGTCCTTTGTCATTCATGAGTTGTAAGTATAAAGAAGGAAATTACATTATCCAAGGTTTAGTGCTGCATTCTGACTACTCGATTGCTCGTTACCTCAATTATTGTCATTGCCTCTCATTTGGTGGTTTTTGGCAGCTTTTATAACTGTGATATTACCATGTCATATGTCGTTCTGCCTCTGTGACTTGCTTCCAAAAGTTTAGGTTAGGCCAGGTGCTAGGACAAACAGTGTTTAGTACGGTAGGTAGTTCGGCTTGTCCGCCTACTATGTCCTTTCTTCTTTCTCTCTCGCTCTATTCCTTATTTCTCTTCTCTGCTCCACTTTCTCTTACTCTCTCTTCTTCTCTCTCTGCTTTCTCTTTTCCTTCTTTCTCTCTTCAATGTTCTTCTATTACTTTCTCTCTCTTTTTACCTCCTTTCTCTTTTTGCTTCCTCTTCTCTCTTTCTGTCCTCCCCCCCTCTCTTCTCTCTTTTCTTTTCTCTCTGCCCTCTTCTCCTATTATCGTGTGTCTCTCACTCTCTTCTCCCTCCTCCCTCTCTCTCTCTCTCTCTCTCTCCCTCTCTCTCTCTCTCTCTCTCTCTCTCTTCTCTCTTCTCTCTTTTTCTCGTTTCTCTCTTCTCTGCTCCTCTCTCTTCTCTCTCTCCCTCTCCTCCTCCCTTTCCCTCTCTTAAACTCTTCTCTCTCGTCTCTTTTCCTCTCTCGTTCTCTCTCCCGTCCCTCTATCCACGTACAATAACAAAGTCATCCGATGAACACTCTTTCGATAACAATAAATTAACAGTTAAGAAAAAACGAAAATGGGAACAAATGAGGTAACTGGCTCTTTACCAACCTAGAAAAATTAACTAGATTGAAATGACCGAGAATAAGAGAATCAACTCAAAATGGTATATCAGAGGATTACGCAAGTGTAGAAAGATTTTTTTATTAAAAACTAGAATGTAGTCAGCTTCTCTATTAGAGAAAACTGAAAGTATAAGTTAATCCATAAAATATTGGAAAAACACATTACATAATGAACTAATTAGAATAAGAGAAAAAGGCAAATAAAAAAAAAAAAGAAAAAAAAAAAGACAAACGAAAAGGAAGGAAAAAATATGAAGAAGACGAAGGAGAAAAAAGGAAGGAAAAGTATTGTAGAGTACGTTTATGGATTTCTTCATCTGTAACCTGTTGTTAATTATGCTTTAGTTACTTTAGGAATCTTTCTTTCTGCAGATGAGGCAGAAAAGTCGATAGCGTTATAACATAAAAACACCATGAAACTATAGTTATTCATATCTGTTTTCCTATATCCAGGTTAATTCGTCCATCCCTCACACGGCCTACATGAAGCTGGTCGACATTTGGATGGTGTTCTGCATCCTCACCCTGTTCCTCGTGGTGGTGTCCGTTGTCATTATTCAGTGTGTCCAGGTAGGAAGTCGCGGAAACCTTTCCCCTGGGTAATTGTATGCCAGAGTTGTCTTTGCATGTGCGACAATTTCTGTGCATTCATCTTGTCCGTTTGTTTATGTGTTTATATATGTGTATCATCTATTGTTGGTTAATTTGAAATGTATACAGTAGATATTTGAGTATAGATGCATAGCTATGTCAGAAGATTGTTGATAGATATGGATGGTTATATATATAGATACAGTAGATAGACACAGCCGAAATTATTTCCTACAGGACTCGCCAACAGTGATTCCATACAAGCCAAGGAAACCCAAACTCGTACTGAGGCAGTCTTGGAGTACCAAACCAGACGTATGGAAAAGCAATTGCTGGAATCTAAGTAGCATGTGGTACAGATGGAGCAGCAGATGGCTCAGTGGAAGTCGGGCTGTGCAGCTGAACAGGTGGTGCATCATAATCGTGCCCCTGGGATCTTTCGTGTTCCTGGCAGTGTATGCGGTCATGGCCAGCAACAGGGTCTTCTGAAGTGCTGCTGGACCTGCCGTCCGTCTCAGCTCAGCCGCCCCCTCGCACTCTTTCGCTCCAGCTCTGCCTGGCTGTATATAGTTATCCACCTCTGATTTCTCTTTCCCTCTCCATCTATCTATCTATCTATCTCTATCTATATCTATCTATCTCTCTATCTATCTATCTATCTATCTATCTCTCTATATATATTATATATATATATATATATATATATAATATTATATAATATATATATATATATGTCGGATCCTTACCTTATCACAGCCATCACCATATGATGGATTCAGTCTGGACATGTATTAATTTTAGCAATTTTACAATCAATTGTATTTAAATTATATATCATTTTTACATATACCAATTTCTTTTCAAATGACGTTAGCTTCGGTATCACCGCCACCACTCGGATCTGAAGTCTAAGTTGTCTCAAGAAACCCCACAAATAATAAATTTTAAGGTAGCTTAGTTTTACAGTTTAGGCAGGACATGGGGTGGCTTATTGATTTTCTTACATTGATCGGCTCAAAAAAAATCCTGACTACATTGATTTTTATTAACAAACTGAGAAATAAAATAAAATAAAAAATATATGAATACCGAAAAAGACAACACAAATTTCCTCTCAACCCCCTCCCCCCAAAAAAAAAAATGAAAATCCACTTCCGAATGATTGCTGGACTAGGGGATATAGCTATACAATGCAACATATGTATAAAAAAACACAGCTCAAAATTCATACGCTATTTAAAATCCAAATACTTAAGTCGTACATGCTGTCTCACTTAACTATCCACAGTGGTTGTTATCTGCGACGAAACCCCAACTTCCATCTATTTCAGTCTCTTTGGTTCTCGGCTCTTGGATGGTCAAAATGGCGGGCCTTGTGTCTGAGGAAAGCCCACGCCGTTCTAAATACTCTACAACAATCTATGGGGATTCTCCTACTTGATCTGATATGACAACCGTCCCCAACTATATCATTTCCCCAGCAATTATCACCAGCAAATGCTCAATCTTCCTCCCACCTATCTCCAATGAGAGATTGGAGATCAACAAACAACAACAAAAACACTCAAAGAGAGGCCCCGCTGCTCTGAGCGAAACAACACGTTAGACAAAGACAGGGTTGGAGATGTCATTCTCGAATACTATCCTCTCTATACACAAGGTATTCCATCCGGCAATCATTGAAAAAAAAAAACATATCAACAATTCATTTACATGCTGTTAAACTCTGAATTTTACTATATTCAAAATAAAAGTCGTAACATATTAGCGACTTGGCACCGTTGCTCACCGATCCAACGAAAACTCTACTCCCAATTTATCTTTATCTAAAATACTTTTTCATGATTAATAATTACGTCCCTTGCCTTTTCCTTGTTTCCTACAGCAAGATGATCCTAATCAAAATCTTCAATAACTTTATTTAACTTATCTAATCTAGAGCCTTTACTTTTACAAATCTCAGGTGGTCTTGGGACTAAACCATTATCAATCCTTGGTGCAGGATTAGTTTTAACTACTCTACAAATATTTAAATTATTCTCCCATTTATTTACTAATGTCCATTCCTGTAATGCGTCTGTGTATCGACATTTATTATATTATTTACATACTCATAATCTGCTAAGACTGTTTCTTAATCTTTTAGTTCACTCTACAATATCGTTAACATAAGAAACATTTTTTTTTCTTTCGTGATTCCAAAGTAGAATGGGAATTCGTTACCAGCAAATTTTGGATGGGCTAGCACTTAAGTGCCAGGGAGTTCTTAGGTATCTATGCATTACACCACATTCTTATGAGGTTGAATTTTAACTACATCCTGATTATGCAGATGACCAGCCCTCTTTAACTCTTTTGGTCAAAATTCGACCAAGTTTCACGTCTTCTGGCACTTACTAAAATATAATCATAACCTCCCCAAGTTTTCAATTACTGGTAACCACTTGTATACTGTTTTCAAGTTCCCAGTTATCGTTTTCTTTTTTCATATAATCACCATGATGCGCCAAGTACCTCACAATCTAATTTTCCTTTTTCAATTACTGGTAACCACTTGTTTACTGTTTTCAAGTTCCCAGTTATTATTGATACCCAAAAAATTAACTTTTCTTCCAGTTACTCCTACACAATTTAGTATTTGTTTGTCACTATCCACACATTCTTTGGAGATAATGGTATTGAATGATCCTGTGTCAATTTCACACGTAATTGTCTGACCACAAACTGACAAGAGTTTGGCAGACTCAAAAATTTTGCTTTTGATAATTATTACTACTACTCTGCCCCTTCTTTAACCTTATTCCTGTTTGCGCTGTTTGACACTAACATTACTATTACCGTATTTGCTGTTATCATTAATCCTAGGTAGTGACTTTCTATCTCTACAATGTCTGTCACCTCTCATGTGTCCATATTCATAACAAGCATCACACTGAATATTTTGCAATCTACAAAATCTAGTCCAATGTATGTTATTACTGCAAACTGTACAGAACATAACATTTCTACTATCATATTTTCCCTTATTCACTGTATTATTGTTACATTGGGAAGGGCTCTTAACTTCCACTATTAACTCTCTTAATTTATCAGTCAAGTATTCTGTCCTGTTACTAGTTTCTGACTTCAACCCATTTTTGTTAAGAACAGTTCCTCCAGTCAATCTAACAGATCTATTCTCATCCTCAAAAATTGTTAAGAACTTATCCAAAGAGACGTTCTTATCCATGCAAAAATACTTCATGCATGATCTGTGTGGCTCAGGGAGTGATTTTCCTAGAATGTTTTTCACAGTAACTTCAAGGGTAGGTAACTCTTCCTCACCAAAATAATCTATTAGGTGTAAATAATTACCCTTCATTTCATTTACAAATTGATGTGTTTGAATTGACATCCTATTCTCTCTCTGTAAGCTCCAAGTAAGCTTCA
>NW_020872420.1:1285501-1298001 GCF_003789085.1 Penaeus vannamei
CAATCTTTAACCATAAAACTAATACTCCCCATGTGAGAGAGGAAAAGGAGCCTGGGCACAATTCCTTGCTAAAGCAATAGCATGTAAAAAAAAAAAAAAAAAAAAAAAAAAAAAAGGAAACAAACAAATACATAAAAACTATTTAATATGGTAGCGTGGACAAATACATAAATGACAAGATTATGGCAGAACTTGCGTATACTGCTGGTATACACATTACTTATCTTACAAACAAGCAACCTCAATCCTCCGTTCGTCACCGTGCAACAAAATGATAATTCCAAAAATGCAGCTCGACTACGGCCTCTCTATATATACCTACAACAAGGGCTACTCTAGGCATGCAGTCTTCCGTGAGGATCTCTGGTTTACTGCTAGAATACCCTTGCTCAGGTAAATTAACTCGTGGACTGGGAGAGAGAGAGTACCTATATAGGCTATAAGTACGTTAATATATACATATATATATGTGCAGTGTATACACATATGTATATATATATATGTATATATATATATATATATATATATATATATATATATATATATATATATATATATATATGTACAGTTGCCCACATTTCCAACTGGTACACTGCAAGTCTGGAGGTAAAAAATATAATTACCTATACTTGTGTATAGTAATTATATTACTGTACCGTGAGGGGAGACGTAGGTCTGTAACAATGACTGTAATTGGTTGAATTAATTTTACACATCTCTACAATAGATGAGAAAACCGACTGAGGATATTCCATCAGAATGTTAGAACTATTGAAATTACAAAACATGAACAAAGATTGGCTTTTATCTGCAACAATGCTTATGATTCTTGGAGTTTGTTGTCAAACACACCTACTATATATATATATATATATATATATATATATATATATATATATATATATATATGTGTGTGTGTGTGTGTGTGTGTGTGTGTGTGTGTGTGTGTGTGTGTGTGTGTGTGTGTGTGTCTGTGTGTGTGTGTGTATCATGGTTCGTAGCGGTCCTTGAATTCTTGAGAAGTCATGGACTTTCAAATACTGATAAAAAGGTCTTGAAAAGTCAGTGAATTTTGTTTTAAACCAATAAAGCATTGAAAAGTCCTTGAATTATTCATTCCCTTATCTTTAATAGTCCTATTTTTCCAACCTACAGCCCTATAATTAGAATATCCCCGACTAACGACTAACGCGCTATCTGTCCATCCATCGACGAACATCGATATATCTATCTATCTATCTATCTATCTATCTATCTATCTATCTATCTATCTATCTATCTATCTATATATTATATATATATATATATATATATATATATATATATATATATATATATATATATACTGAAGACACACACATTACACATTACACACACACACACACACACACACCATATATATATATACATATATATATATATACATATATATATATATATATATATATATAATATGTATATATATATATATATATATATATATATATATATATTATATATATATATGTGTGTGTGTGTGTGTGTGTGTGTGTGTGTGTAATGTGTAATGTGTGTCTTCATACATCCAGATGCATATATACATGATCACTACTTTACCTGATTATTCAAGTATGTCTTTTTCAATAGTTTGGATCTTTTTCAATTTTAGTTTGTGTAGATCTTCGTGTCTATCTTTTTATCCGCTTATTTTTTTTAGTCATGTGTGTTTTGTTATGAAGCTAAAACCCTAAAATTAAGAATCCGCATGTGAATCCGGCTTATGCGAACGCAGTGTAATGTGCAAGGAAAATATAAACACGAAAGAGGGAAACGTGCGGGTCGCCAATGACATAATTAGCTTCTGTTATGGTACGATTTAAGGTATGTGCATTTGCATTAGCTATAGATTGAGAATTTGAGTTGAAGTAAGACGAAATGGTGTGTCTTTGAAATGTCACTTACGATATAAAGTAATGGCATGAAACAGGTTGTGACACGGGATTGCGTCCTGCGTTGCGTCAGGCCACAGGGCGAACCTCACGTTGGCCTGGGAGTTTTCAGAGCAGGGACTCGTCTTGGATCGCAAGGATTTTGGTAACTAACCCCACAACCCCCCCCCCCCTTCTTGGGATAAACTTGCAATAATATAATAACACTAATAACATAATGATGGTAATATATCATTGTGCTATTCACTGCAGGGGTCTACACCCCAGGGGTATAAGTTACCAAGAGGAACATGCAGAGATAAGGGGAAATGGACACCACCATCTCATAAATCACAAGAAATATAGTGAAAGACAATATAGGTACAGATAGAGTGGCCTTGTATTTACTTTGAAATGACAAAAATATTAGTTGCATATCACCGCACAGACTAAGTCCATAACACCCTCATACAGCCATAGTTCTCAACTTCTGTTTTCTATAAGTTGGCACGAATGCTAATAGTTGAGTTAGGGGGTCTTGCCACTGTTTAGGGAATAAATAGAAGTGGAAAGCGTTAGGTTAAGAAGTGTGTGTGTAGTGTTCGTGATTGTACGTGTGTGTGTGTAGTGCTGTTTGTTGTAATGTGTAATGTGTGTTTCAATACAGTCCAAGATGCATATATACCATGATCACTACTGTTACCTGACTTTATTTACTTATAGCTAATACTTGTCTTTTTCGAAAACAGTATTTGGTGACGTGATATTTGTGCATTATCAGATTGTGTAGAATACTTATCAGTGTCTATCTTTTTTATCCGCTTTATTTATTCTTTTTAGGTCCTACTTTGTGGCCTGTGTGTTATGATCTCGATAGATTCTTAACCTAATTATATTTATACGGGATCCGCATGGTGGAAGGTTAAACCTGGCACTATGCGTAACGGGCATGCTGTATTAATTTGCAAGGCACTTACATTATATTACATTAGTTGACGAGAGACTCTTCTGCGTCGCTATGTCGCCCCATGTATCATTAAACTACGCTTCTGTTATGGTATCTGCATCTACAGGTATTGGTTCTGCCTGTCTATTTAATGGACACTTAGTTTCAGATATTTTGATTTGGGGTTGAAGTATTATTTTATACGAAAATGGTTGTGTCTTGTGAAAGTGTACTGTGGCTCCCTTGGTTTTTTTTTCCACTACGATATACCAGGTAATGCGTCATTTGTATCAACAGGTTGTCGACTCGTTGGACTTGTCGGCTCCTGCGTTGAGCGTCAGGCCACAGTCTGGCGATCCTCTAGCGTGCATGGGGAGTTTCAGAGCAAGGGACTCGTCTTGGTATTCAGTCTAAGCTTTCTGGTATCTACCACACTCACAACCCCCCCTCCCCTCCTTCTTTGGTATAAACTTAGCAGTAAATATATAATATAATAACATAATGATGGTGATATATCATTGTGCTGTTTCACTCCTTTCGGCAGGGGGTCTACACCCCCCTAGGCGTCATATATTACGTACGCCCAAGAGGAACAAACATTTGTTCATGATCGACTATTATTGATTGGGAAATGGACACCTACTTCCTATTTATCATTAAATCACTATAGCATATATTAAATTGTGAAAAGAAATATAATGATAAACTGGTCAAGATATGAAGTGCCTTAGGGTAATAACTCTCACTTTGGACAAATGAACAAAAATCATTTAGTTTTGCAATATCACACGAATCCAGACTGTCATGACAACACCACTTCTCAATACAGCCATAGTCCTCAAACTTCTGTTTTCAATAAGTTGGCACAAAAATGCTAACAAATAGATTTGGAGTTAAGGGGGTCTTGCCACCTTGCTGCTTTAGGGTAATAAATTAAGAAGGTAGGAAAAGGCTTAAGGATTTAGTGTTTTGAGGTTTGGATGACTAAACACCATTACTAGAGTTTTGTGATGTCTCTGTAGGGATTTGCATCGTTAATCTTTAGGTTGGCTAAAATAGTTTACGCACCCAGGAAAACAAAGAATACTCCACAGCAGGATAGCGATGATGATCTACATGTTTAGGGAATCAATCAAATCAGTACCATCATTATCATCATGTGATTCCAACATACTTAAGCATGTGGGTACCCTTGGCAATGATTTCTTCAATTGATTTAAGATTTTTTACTGAGAGGGATTTCAATCTTGCTTTTGATATTACTTCAGGAGGGATTTCAGTAATATGGTTGAAGAAAGGGAGGGTATAGAGGCAAAAGCTAATTGGTTTAGATATACCTTATCCTTTTCACCATACATGTTCATACTAGATATAGTATCACTTTCCTTTAGAAGTTGAAGCAACATCCTCACACAAGATGACCACTCCCTTAGAAGACATTTCCAAAGGCCCAGACGATTGTGCTGCCATGAATCAAGAGATTAACCACTCCAAGAAAAGGCAGGCAGATGAGGAGGAAGGTCATCCTCTAAAAGTTAGCAAAGTCGAAGACAGTGGAGCATCTGAAATCTATGTAAGTTGAAGTTCTCATGTTTGAAAACAATTTTATTTTATTTCTCTGGATTTTTTTTTTCCAAGGAATACAAGCTGTTTTACAAGATTATGATGCAGTTGAATGGCATTAGCATTATGGGATATTTTAGAATGTTTTAGAAGCATTTTTTTCCCCCTTGCCTCACTGAACTACAGGGGCAAGAAAAAAATGCGTGAAGGTCACATCTAACAATATGTTTTTGTATTGACAGAGATTCACCAAAAAGCTTCTTATGTCCAAATCCCCAGACATAGAAGATGACTTTAAGAGGTTGAATGAACTAAAGGAGAAGTATGGGGCAGCTTTTGCAAGGAAAGTAGATGGTGTCTTCAATGATACAGTGGAATCAAAAAGTTTGATGTACGACTTCAAAGAAGTAAGCAATTTTGTGGAGATGAAAAAATAACATTTTCATGTCTTTCTTTTTGTATTACATTTGCATATATATTGATCAATATATATGTGTGTATTGTTATATGTATATGTTGGTATGTACATAGAGAGATAGATACCCCAGAAAATTTGTTATATTTGTTTTTTGGATCTCTATATCATCCAAAAATCTTTACCCATAAAGCAATTTTTCCCCTAGCTATAGTTCTTCCCAAGTTACTTGTACATTTCCCTTTTATAAGGAGACTTCCTCCTTATGCCGGCTATATATTTCAGAACAAGGATGCAAAAAACACTTTGTTGGATATCTACGTAAATGTGCTAAGACAGGATTATTGGCCCAGTCACTTCTTGACAGAGCTAAAGTTGCCTTCAAGTATGGTACTATCACAGCAGGTTTTCGCTGATTTCTATAAAAAGAAGCACAACAACAGAAAACTAGTGGTAAGTGATTGTGTTAAGAGTGAGTATTATTTAGCTGTGTCATCTTATTAGAAGTGTAGTTTGAGAAGGTACTTGTATGTGTAGAATATGATTTTGGTGGGCTTTATCATGCTGAGTGGATTTGGTATGGTTACTAAATAGTAGTTGTTTTAAACTTTTATGATGCCCCAAGGCATTCATCTCTGGAAATAATACTTTTAACCTCAAGCACAATTTGCTTTACTCTTAATATATATATATATTATATATATATATATATAATATTTAGATATTTTATATATCATAATCTAATATAATATATATATATATATGTTGAAATTAAGTGATAGAATAGGATAAAAGGTGATGAGTATATAATAGGGAGTAGATAGTATAGATAGTATATGGAAGAGAGAGAGAGGGTATATATATATTTGTATGTATTTATTATATAGTTTGTTGATGTGTAAGGCAGTTGTGTGTAGTGAATAGTGTTAGTGTGTGTGTGTGTGTGTGTGTGTGTGTGTATAGGATGGGTGTGTGTGTGTGGTGTGGGTGATGTGTGATGAAGGGATGACATTATATATTTTAAGTATATATACTATATATATATTATATATATATTATTTATATTATATATATTATATATATATATATTATATATATTATAATTATATATATATATATAATATATATATATATATTATAGATATATATATTATCTATATATAATTGATATATATAATTTACTGAATATATATATATCAGTATATGAAGACATTCTAGATATATATACTGATATATAGAGAGAATGAGGGATATAGTAGAGTAGGAACATACTTATATATAGGACAGGGGTATATATATATTATATAGTATATATATATATACATATATATATATAGTATATAACTATATATAATATATATAATACTGGTAATATATAGATACCTATAGAACACAAATTATATAATATACTATATATATTATATTATTAATATACTATATATATATATATATATATATTACTAGATAAATATTAGACTATAACACATTCATATATAATATACTAATATAAACTATCAACTACTCACGCACTATATAATATATATATATTATATATAGATACTCGTATAACAACATTAATATAATATCGTAATAATATATATATATCATAAAAGTATACCAAGTATATATATAATCGGTATATTGTATGTATGTTATGTATATGTATATTTATCATATATAATATAGATAGAAAAGTATAATATACGTATATTAGGTATATAATATATATATATATAATATATATATATATCATTTTTTTTCAATTGTTATATATATATAATATAATATATTTATAAGGATATATTATATATATTATATAATATATATACTATAGTTATATTATCTAAATATATTATAAATATAGTTATTTTATTATCTTCGTAATTTTTTTATATAAATATATAGCATAGTATAGTATATATGAAAAATATATATGTTATGTATATCTATGCTATGACTATTGTTTAATATGTATATCAAACATAACTACAATACATATAATACCCACAACATATCAAATTATATTAATATAATGTATATATATATATATATAAATAATATAATATATATATTATTTATTTTTGAGTATTTTACAGTATTATCATCTATCTATATATCACTCATTGACTAATATATTATAGTGATACTATAATAAATACTATATAATTATTATATATAATTTATATACACATATGATCTATATTTATATATGTGTAGTATATTGTTGTATATATATTAACTTCGTATAATTCATAATGTCTATATATTCCAGTTTAATTAATATTATATATAATATATTATTTATATTTTAATATAGTTATATATAATTATATTATATTATATTTATTAATTATATATGTTAAATTTATTATCAATATATTATAAATAAACCTATTATACTATCTCCACATATTATATATACATATTTAATATTATATATTATATTATCACAAATAATTTTTTCGGGGTATTATTTATTAATATATATATATTAAGTGTTAGGTAATATATATAATTATAAAATATGTGTATAATATATTCTGTGTATATATTTCTTTTATCTTACTCTTTTCTCTTTCGTTTCTTAATCTTTGTTCTTTTGTTTCATTAGCTTTCTTAATTTCATCTTTTTTTCATAGCATGGTAGGATTAAACACGTGGACACACAATACTACGTGTTTGGGACAGAGATCTAATACTCTCACTCTTTGTATGGTTATTTTTTTCCTTTATAATTATATGCATATAGCATTTTAGCTATTATTTCGCCCATTTTTGCGAGTTCATAATATTTGATCACTTTGCATTCTATACGTGCTTACTCATCAAATGATGATATAATAGTTTTTTACCCTTGCATCCATTGATATCTTCAATAATTATCTCTCTAGGTATGTTGCAATATTGTTATATAAGTCATGTTGTGGTTAATATATTTTTTAATAACTTTCCAATAATATATTCATATTTCTGTAAGACACCTGCTACTGCTGGTACATAGACGCAGCATTATATAGGTACCTGTAGATGATAAATATCATCCTCCACCGAAACTGTGTGTAATATCCAGTTAGGGTCTACCACACGATATGGTTTGTTCCACACACTTTGTTAAATCGATGGATATTATAATGCAATAGCCCTTAATATCTTATGCTAACTAGAGTATTAATTTTAATCACCCTTCTCCAAGAGCTTAGTGCACTTTATGGGCAAGTCTTTCCTCGATCACCTCAGCCTGAGCCAAAATTCTCATGACGGCACTTCCTGGCACTACCTACCTCACCTGCCAGTATTTTTTATCTATGACGTGATGACTAATTTTTAAGCACATTTTCCCTCCCCTTTTGGGGCCCCCCCCCCCAAAAAAAAAAAAATTTTTAACCAAATTCATAGATTATGGTTTACACTCCTTTCAAGTATATGACATAACCTTCACATCATGAAAAATGAAATGTTGTCATATGGATAATTAACTGTAGCTTGTGCGACAGGTGATGCGAACTTGCTGTCATGAGCTTTTCAGTTGAAGACCAGGGTGATGAAAAAAACTCACCTCAAGTACATAAACATTTTGGAGGATAATTAGACTCATTTGGCATTTAGAAAGGGGCTTCTATATTCTCAGGCAGTAACTTAAGTGGTGGAATGTAGTATCCCTGAACCGTGACTGGAAGAGGGCCAGCTCCAGGGAGGACACCATTTAAATGCTCAGCATTCTAATCCTGGCCGCTGTGACTGGCAGCACAGGTTATATTACAAAAGATTGAATGTTACCAAAATAATGATAATAATAATAATAATAATTGATTACTCAAATAACAAAATGTTACATATTTTTCTTTTTCTTGCACTGAATTACGGACTACCTATAGGAATGATATGGAGTCTGTGCAATGAAGACAATCTATTACCATCAAAGGACAAATATGGACATTGGAAAATGACAAAGAGCTAGAAACACTTTTACTTCAGAAGAGAAATAATTTTGCTAAGGGGAGGCATAGAGTCTTGTCACAGCACACTTGTGTTCACGTGCATTCGGCCTACAAGCTGCGCACCCGGCAGATCGGCCAGTCATGTAGGCCTAATTCCTTTATTTGGTCCATGTGGTTGCTGTGAAGCTACCAGATTTAAGGAGCCTTTTAGTCACGTCTAGCAGAAAGGATGGTTTTTATATTTGTAATTATACTTTATTAGTGTAGTTATTTGTATTTGTAATTTAATTTCTTAACAGTTTGTAATCATTATTTGCTAATGATATTTTTTATTGTTAACTATCAGCTTGCCAAACATTTGAAAGGGGAAGGAAAGTAGCCCAAAATTTTACTTACTGGATATTTTGGTATATAGTAAATCTCACAGAAGTATTTTGGGATGCTGAAATTTTGAGACAGGCCTTAAAGTGAGCAGAAAGATTTGGAAACTCAAGAAAAAGTACTCCAGAAGTTATTGTTGTGGTTCCCAAAATAGAGAACTGCAATGTATTTTTTTTTAAGAGTTTTAGTGTCAATTTCTTAACCTTAAACCTTTTAGACAAGTTTTTTATAAGAACTGAAATTCTTATTTATTACATGGTTATTAGTAGGATTGTTGTTGTTATTATCGTTAACATCATCATCACTGATACCCTCGGTTATCATATTTTGCATCTCCTTCGCAGTGGAACCAAGACTTAGCTACTGCCATTTGAAAGCAGCTTTTCCTAGGGGCAGGAAGGATCTTCTCGTGACCCTCTTACAAGCACTCGTATTACTCTTGTTCAATGATGCTGATGTATTTACCTTGGATGAGATCAAAAGCAGAACCAATATTAGGGTAAGCAGGAATGTGGATGTTCACTGCTTAAGGTGATTTTATAGAAAAACCAATATTTAAACTTCTAAGTGTACGTAAGTGAATCTGGCTTTAGGGAGCAAAACTAATGTTGAGATAAGAGGACTATCTATTTATAAAGGTCTTTCAGTAGAATTACAGTATTTCTTTTAAATTTTATCTTGTGTAACAGTCAGTTATTCTTCTTTTGGTTTGCACCATAATCACTGCTAAAATGAAAAAAAATTTACGAGCAGAAATCGTTTTATTTATTATTCCCTCTTTTTGTGTTTTTTTTTTTTCAGGAAAATGAATTGAAGAGTACCTTGAAATCCTTGGCTTGCGGGAAGATAAGAGTTCTGCACCAAAATCCACGGGGCAGAGAAGTGTGCGATGGCAGCACTTTCTCGCTTGGAACAAGATCTTCATCTTCAAAAGCTGCATTCCGATCAAATGATTCAATATGAAAATCAATGTATAAACTCTGTGTTTGTTTTCTCCTCTTCTCTCTTATCCTCTCATCTCTTCAATCTCCATCTTTCATCGTTCATACACATCATACCTATGTTGATAAGCTTATTATGTCTAACAGGTGTGTGTTAATTACTCATACTAACTCTCTCTCGTCTGCTCGTCTCTGTACTTACTTCTCCATTTCTCTCTCATATTCCTCTAACTCAGTCTAAATTCTTTGGTTCTCTTTTCTCTGCATTCTCTACCATCTATTTTCTCTCTCTCTTTCTCTCTGTCTGGGGCCTTCTGTCTGGTCGTTTCTCTTCTGTCTCTCTCTCTTTCTTCTGTCTCTCTCTCACCGGATCAAAATGATTCATTTGAAAATAACTGTAAAACTCTTGTTGTCTGTCTTGTCTCTCTCTCTCTCTCTCTCTCTCTCTCTCTCTCTTCTCTCTCTCTCTCTCTCTTCTCTCTCTCTCTCTCTCTCTCTCTCTCTCTCTCTCTCTTCTCTCTCTCTCTTCTCTCTCTCTCTCTCTCTCTCTCTTCTCTCTTCTCTTCTCTCTCTCCTCTCTCTCTCTCTCTCTCTCTCTCTCTCTCTCTCCTATCTCTCTCTTCTCTCTCCTCTCTCTCTCTCTCTCTCTCTCTCTCTCTCTCTCTCTCTCTCTCTCTCTCTCTCTCTCTCTCTCTCTCTCTCTCTTCTCTCTCTCTCTCTCTCTCTCTCTCTCTCTCTCTCTCTCTCTCTCTCTCTCTCTCTCTCTCTCTCTCTCTCTCTCTCTCTCTCTTCTTTAACCTTATTAGGGGCATTAAGGCTTGCTTCTTCATCAATTAGCCTATCTATATTCAATTTTGTTGGTTTCCCGACCCTGCCTCTCCTTTGACCGTGTCTCCGACTACTAATACTAAAGTACCCTCTTAGGTTCAAATTGCTCAGCTCACTCACAACATTTGCCAATTTTGGTGGCTCCCACAATGTATTTTATAGAAGCTGCCCTGCCTATAACCTTGAATGAGAGATAGCAGTTCTCAGATTCAAACTTGGCCTTACTACATGAAGCCAGACAGGAAGTACAGCAACAAGGCTTCTCTCTATGTACCCATTCCAGAACTCTCCTTTGCTCTACTCTTCTTCCATCTTCTCAAGATATCTCAGGCCAGCCTCCCTCTATGCCAAACCATCCTACCTCAACCCCCCTCTCCCCCAGTCAAATTCCTTTTCCAGTCTAAATCCAGATACTCCAGTCTCTTCCACTTCCCTGATGCTTACTCCTCCTCAGTTTACATGTTTGACCTGGTAACCTAAACGTTCCACTCCATCTTCTCCTACCACATCTCCTACAGCCTCCACTTCCTCTGCTCCTCAGATGTCTATCCCCTCTTCTCCTCCTCACAAGAGAACTTTTGTTTCTCAGTCCTCTTCACCCAACTCCCCTCCAGAAACTCTTGAAGAAATCCAAAACCACTCCCTCATCCACTCTCCCTCTGTTCCTATTCCCTCTACATTTAAAATATTTGCTGATATCCATCCTGCTTCTCAGGTTCCCCCTACCCCCCTTCTTCCTACAATCTCCCGATACGCCCCATCCTCTCCTTCATCATCTGTACTATCCCCTCTTTGTTCCCCAATATCCTTACTGCTCCCACCTGAATGCTCACGTGAATCCCTTGTCACAACAGTGCTCTCCTCCAGACCCTTCCCTTTCTGACACTCTTCCTGATACTTCATCACCTTCTCCAATCCCCTTTTCTCAGCCCTCGGATTCTTCTCCTCCTACTTTTCCAACAGCCATCTCTATTTTCCGTGAACAATGTCCCAATGTCCAGTTGCCCTAACCCCTGAACCGTTTCCGTTTTTTCTACTAATCTCTGCTTTACTTCATTTGATCCTATAACTATCCTATAATGCTTCCTAATCTGTGACACCTAATCTTTAACCCTTCTTTACCATTTTTGCCACAGCTCTTAACCATAGTGCTAAATGACTTTTGATATCTAGCATATTTTTTTGTTTCAACCATTAACCTTTAACCATTTCCAATTTCCCAGGATGATGAGCAGCAGCAGCTAGAGGAGCATACATCCCAACAGTACCAGCAGCAAGTGGATGTAGCCATTGTCAAGGTCATGAAGTCAAAACAAGTTGTCAGTGAAGATGTATTAGTCTCAGCAGTACAGAGCCAGCTAACGTTTCCTGTTGAGGTATTGTCTTCATAATCTTCAGTGATCATTATTATTAGTATCATTGTTATCATTGTTTCTGTTATTTATTTGGTTTATATTTATTATTTTATTATTATTAATATTATTATATTATTATTATTAAATTATTATTATATTATTATTAATATTATCTTTATTATTATTATTATTATTTTTATTATTTATTGTTATTGTTATTCTTATT
>NW_020872420.1:1303001-1325501 GCF_003789085.1 Penaeus vannamei
ATATATATATATTATATATATAATATTATATATATGTATGTATATATATTGATATATATATATATATATATATATATATATATATATATTTCATTTTTTTCTATTTTTTTAGAGAATGGAGGCATCAAGGAATGGACTAATTGAGGATACCTATTAATTTTGGGAATATTTTTACTATTTTTTATTTTTAAAGAAATGTGGTAATAATTGTAGTGAAGGAAGACAAGTACAGAGGCTAGTCATGTTTAAGTTAAGAACAATGAATAGTTATTCAATCCGTGTCTAATCCCCGAGACAGAGGTGACGTGTTCATGCAAGGTCTCGATTTCCTCCTTAACTCGTCCCATTCCATCTTAGCGTGATCTATTAGCTGCTTGCCGGTTGTTTCATTAACCGTTTCTAAAACATTGGCAATAGTCGCCCAAACATTTATCGTTGGGTTTGAGTCCCATCCCTTGCTTGGCCATCGAAGGACCTCCAGGTAGTTTTAGTCATTTAACCACTTCCTAACTGCCCTTGACGTGTGTATAGGAAAGTTATCCTGCACAAATATGATTGTTTCCGGGAAGGGCCAAGGCATAACAGCTTATTGAAGGGATTATTTTTTTTTCTAATTCGATATATTTTTCTAAGATGCATTTTTCATCATGGAGGAAGTCCCGCCCCCCACATATCACAGGTCACGTGGCCACTCCTCGCCGTTCCATAGATAATTCGTCTGTCGTATGTGAAATGTAAATAATGGTAAAGAATCCGAACATGAAATATAACGTATAGAACACTAATATGTATGAATCAATATCACAAATTGAAATGAATTAATTTGTGAAAAAAAAATGAAAAGGGTTAATAACATTTACACCTATCTCATCCAGCACTGAAGCTTTCCGTGTATTTCTAGTGTATTTTTCTATTTTTTCATTTTCTAGAGTTCCTCCTTTTGGCAACTAAAATTCCGGGCGAATAAATAAGTTTTTCACAAACCGGCATAATGTATAGTAAATTGATTTTGATGTGAAGGTTTGGTATGCTAATTTCATCTAAACCTACGCATATACTATATTATATTACATTTACAAGTTCAAAAAATGCAAATACCAGTTAAAGCGAGAAATTCCGATTTCATTAGCGTGAGCAAGATATACACCACATGCATTGGGAGTCGTTTCTTGGAGTTTTGCTAGTCACCCTCCTTGGAACCACCCAGCTAGTGATTGCTTGAGTTGAAGCTAGCAAACATGTATTTCTCGCTCAGCTGTTCGGATGAGGATGCGAGTCCTTAAAGAAACATCAATACTTATGGCTTAATAATAGCTGATTATACATGCTCTTTCGTTACTCATCACCATGTATGACTTCGAATTTTCTTAGACGCTGCACACATACACACACACGCATATATATATATATATATATATATATATATATATATATATATATATAATATA
This sequence comes from Penaeus vannamei, assembly GCF_003789085.1. NCBI lineage: Eukaryota > Metazoa > Arthropoda > Malacostraca > Decapoda > Penaeidae > Penaeus > Penaeus vannamei. The sequence continues at coordinate 1,304,450 of NW_020872420.1, forward strand.
TATATATATATATATTATATATATATATATATATATATAATATATATTATATATACATATATTCATATATATATATATATATATATATATATATATATATATATATATATCATATATGTGTGTGTGTGTGTGTACATATATATATATATATATATATATATATATATATATATAGAGAGAGAGAGAGAGAGAGAGAGAGAGAGAGAGAGAGAGAGAGAGAGAGAGAGAGAGAGAGAGAGAGAGATGGATAGATAGATAGATATATAGATAGATAGATCGATATATATATATATATATACATATATACACATATGTATATGCATACATACATTATACATATGCATACCATATATATATACATATATATATAATATATGTATATATATATATATATATATATATATATATATATATATATATATATATATATATATATAATATATATATGTATATATAAATATAAATGTGTGTCTGTGGGTAATATGACTTATGCTACCTGTCTCTTATGTCTATATCAATAAAACCGATTGACATTTGCGCTAAGAACTTCGAATTATTCCAAGCGAATATGAATAAACTTTATCCTGTAGCCTTGAGTGTTGTTGTCAGGCAAAGAGAAACCGAGCCAGATGCCCTGCGTGCTCCCGGTCGTGTAATTGTGGTGTACGTGTGCGTTCGTGTTTCGGTAGCTCTTCTGTGTGCGCTGCCCGTTTATTTGCATCATATTGCATGTATGTGTCTAACGTACGTACATAACTACAGGTTTCCCGCCACAGAGCCCTTTCTGTAAACGGGCTTGCTTGCTTGGCCCAGACGACGCGCTGCCGTGACCTTGGCGAGCGGTAACCCCGCGTGGCTGGCTCGCTCTGCAGGGGACGTGAACGGACGGCAAGTCGCGCGAGAAAGCGAGGGGAGGCAGCGCGGAGAAAGGAGGAAAAGAGGGAGTAAAAAGGGAGAATACAGGGAAAGGAAGGAAAGGGGGATTTGGGAGGGACTGAATGGAGAGTTAGAGTGAGAGTAGAAGGGATGGGAGAATGAAAAGAAAAGAGAGGCAGAGGAAAGAGAGTATTCATAAGCAGAATGGAAAGAAAGTAAATTTGCATATATATATATATATATATATATATATATATATATATATATATATATATATATAATATATATATATACACTATATGAACCATATTCATATTGACAAATGTGGAAAGGTAGGAGTGAGAATGAATATCTTCACAATACAAAAGATGTATTTGACCGGTTTCGAATATATCTTCGTCAGAAATACATACATAAGATAGAATACATAGCATGTCTATATCAAATGGGAGCTGATGCATCACCTGACGGTTGTGACTTCGCACTCGTTATGCGCATCTATCTTCTCGGGCTCACAGACCACCTCTTGGGCGTCCTTCTCCGGCTCATAGACCACCTCTTGGGCGTCCTTCTCGGGCTCATAGACCACCTCTTGGGCGTCCCTTCTCGGGCTCAGACCACCTCTTGGGCGTCCTTCTCGGGCTCATAGACCACCTCTTGGGCGTCCTTCTCGGGCTCATAGACCACTTCTTAGGCGTCCTTCTCGGGCTCATAGACCACTTCTTAGGCGTCCTTCTCGGGCTCATAGACCACTCTTGGCGTTCCCTCTTCTCATGGCTCATAGACCACCTCTTGGCTCCTTCTCGGGCTCATAGACTTCTCTTGGGCACTTCTCTCATAGACACTGAGGCACGTCTTCTCGTGGTCATAGACCAGCTCTTAGGCGTCCTTCTCGGGCTCATAGACCACCTCTTGGGCGTCCTTCTCGGGCTCATAGACCACCTCTTGGGCTTCCACTTCAGGCTTACTGACTGTCTCAGGCGCAGACCTGAACCATTTTGAAAGGATTAAATATTTTATGTGAAATAAAAGAGTATTGTTTATACAAATATTGGGTTTATTCACTAAGTCTACTCAAAGATTTCATGCTGTTTCTTAGACGGTTCGCTTTCAGCAGATTCTGCATCATAGTCCTTTTTTGCGTCGAATCGACGTTTAGATCTACGACCTTCATCCCTGTCTTCAATCACTCATCCTCTTAATATTTCTGAAACTATTTTGAACATTTTGAAAGGGTATACTTTTATATATATTATATATAAATATATATATATATATATATATATATATGTGACAATGTTGATTGATTTCATTCTCTACAAACTTTATAGAGTGTCCCCAAAAATATGTTATTTTAAACATTTTGTAACATTTTGAATATTCTGAAAGGATAATTATACTTTTCTTTATTGATACACATGCACCAACACACACCACACACAATCACACACACACACACACACACACTCAAAAATAATAATATATATATATGTATTCGTAATATGTATATCTATTATTTATTATTATATGTAGTATATAGAATAGATATAAACTGTCCATAAAAACCAATTTCCTACCGTGAGATTATGCAGCCATTTATCCCCTTTATAGTGAGGTAGATTTCAAATGGTTCCTTAAAAGTCTATGGAAGTAGTAACCTTACTATTACTTGCCACATTACCTCCTACTGGAATCTGCGCTTTTATGCCTCTGAGTATTTAAAGTTGCTTTTTCTGTTTTTGTCTTTAAGTTACCTCTGCTGTAAAACCCCAGTATACCGATATTACCTTGATGTATAAGAATTGTCGTCATTTGTTCTAATTTTCATTATTTTCAATGCCTTGTGTGTTTTTTTTTGGGTATTCTTATATATGTTATGATTGTCCTAGTGTCGCTTGAAAACACTATTAGTGTTTATATGGTTCGTAATCAGACGACCCTACTTTGTTTTCATAAACAAGAATTCTATTTAATCCCTATAAGGGGACAGTCCATGTTATAGAACTGTGCTCGCGTTACCTCTCCCAACCTTCTGGTTTCTCTGCTATTCGACCAACACTCGCAACAAGACCAATCCTGCACTCCACTAAGCTATTTCAAATTGTTCGGTCGTACATCTCCCAACAGACTCATTATCTCTCCTTTGTTTTATAATTTAATATATTAGTAATAATTTATTATCCTCAGAGCCTTCGTTTTAATATTACCGTAAGAATGAATAACCATATAAGAGTAAACTCAACAACCATAGCACAGCAACACACAGCTATAAGTTAACTGGTATATTAATCGGTGAGTAATTAATTGAATCTCACCGTTTCATATATTCTATATGATGTTTTGTCTTTTCCTTGTAATTATTGGCTAATATTTCCCATGTATTTTCAGTCGATTTTTTTTTTATTAACTTTTTTCGCTAATTTTGTGAATATATTCTAGTAAAAATTGTCTTAATAATGTTTGATTATGCATTCGGTGCTTTTGCTGACTCTAATGTTTTATGTTAGTTCTTGTTTGTAATTAATATAATCACGAAGATGAAGATTGAGCATTAATCTATTCACAGCATTTTGTTATTTATACATTTCATCATAATGGTTGCAGCTTATCCCTTACATAAAATCTGCAATGGATCTAAAAGCTATAAATAATAATATAAATTCTCACCTATAATATTGTATTATATAATAATATATTTATTATATATTATATATTATTAATGCATTAACTATATTAATATCAGATATATATATATATATTTTAATTATTAATATATATTTTGTAATCATATAAATATTATATATAATGTTATTTATTTACATATACTAATAATAACATACACATCAACACACAAACACATAATACCCATATAAATATCATTATATAACTACAATACTAAAATTGATACAAAGACTAACTACTAATGTACACACATTAAATCACTACACTATAAGAACCTTAATTTACATGTATTTGAATATATGTATATAAATAGATTAATGCGAATTGAAATGATAATATATTACTTCACAAAACAGAATGTATTTGATCGTTTTCGACTTTATCCTCCGTTATACTATATATTTATATATAATATATATTTATTATACATATATATATATATATATATATATAATATATTATATTATATATATATATTATATATATATTTATTATGTATAATAATAATATGTTATTATATATAATATATATATATATATATATATATATATTATTAATGTGGTTTGTTGTGTTGTGTGTTAACACCTGAAAATTTTTTGTGTCTCTTGGAGCGTCTAAAGCATTGATGAAGGATTAAAGAATTTAAACTTGTGCATTTCTTGATGCTTTGAGTTAATGAAGATCTTATAGATGTTTCTATGGTGTACTAAGTTGATTTGTTTCTGTTGCGGGGATCGTATGGTATAATAATTTCTTCTAACTAAAGATAATGTAATATTATAGCATTTTGACTGTCTAAATTAATAATGTGTGAACCAGTCCAGTAAAGTGTACATGTTAACCTATACATCTGAGTAAGTAAGTAGATGAGTAACATATATCATCCTCTCTAGCAGTCGATTTCAACACACACACACCACACACACACACACACACACACCACACACACACACACACACACACACACACACTAACTATCAACTGGACAACAGCAAGCAAATACCAGAGTAAGATGAGGGATTATATCTGACCTATAGATGGTTTTCAAATATAATTCTATCTTTTTTCACCAGAAATGTATTCTCTGATTTGTTTAAGTGTTATCTCGTTATGGTTATATATGTATCGTATTATATGGGTTAGTATCTAAATAATACACGAGTACGTAGTAAAGAAAGTAAGTGTGATGTTGTTAATGATAAGCTAACGTAACTAGGTTCTTAGTGATGTATTAGTAGTATGTTAATTTTAGTGGGTATAGTGTGTATGTATGGGGTATCGTTCGCATTCCATGTATGGATTTAGGGTTACGTATAAGCAACGAGAGACAGGCACACAGAGCACACATACACTACATACACACTACAATCATAATACTGAGAGTACTATATAATGATATATATATAATAATAGTTATATAAATATACTATATATTTTAATAACTAATTATAAACAATAATTATAAGGTAAAAGAATGAATCAAGCATTAAGATACTTTCTATAACTGACGGACGTAATACATAGCGCAATCTTAATTTACTTAGAATATAAAATTAGATACCTAATGCTAGTTGATATAATAATAGTATATAAATATCCTATATCAAATGCATTAAATAATAATAGTTTTCTAGTGTAAGTTAGCGAGTCAGTGTTTTCATCTTCAGTGCCGTTGTGCGTGTATCAGAGATCAGATGGTGTGTGTATTATAATAACCTTAAAGCATAAAATCATATAATAGATACCAGTAACAAGCTCACATATATATTCAATAAACATGTATATTACTGAATAATTATATATAAGATAATAAATACATCACAATATATTAATAAAAGCGATATAAATACATAGATGGAGAAAAAAAAAAATCGAACCGAAAAAACATGGGAAATTATAACATCAAAACATAAGTAGACAGTACAAAATACTAACACACCTTTATGTCTGTGTGTGTTGGTGTATTGTGAATCTGATTGTGTAAAATGTATGGTACTGTGTATGCGTGTGAGTTATACGCTCCACACAATTACATAACATAAATAGCTGTTATGCTTATGTCTTAAATGTATATGTTATTGAAAGTCTTCTTGGTTTCAATCTTCCGATATTTAAACGAAACTCATTCATGCGTAGGTAAGAGTCGATCTAAGTTTGGTGTATGATTGTAGACATAATTATTTGTAATCATTGCTGAGAAGTGAACATGAGAAGAACCTTCCGTGTTAAATGTTGCGAATAGCAGAAACACATATGAATGGTGTGAAAGTTATTATTAATAAATTATATTATAGCATGTTCTATCGACTAATACCCCTATTATCATGTGATTTCAAGAATTCTGTCCTTATATACCAATATTGTAATGTGTTCAGTATTAGTAGTATTCGTCATGAGATGTATGTAAATATCCTGTTAGTGTTTTTTCAGCTAAAGACAATTTTCTTATTTGTTTATACAATTAATAATGGAAATAAACTGAACTAATAAATTTGTAATATATGTGAATGAAGTAAATACTAATATCTTATAGAAATAATTATAGTTTATATGATTTTGTATATTCATAATTCTGAAAATCATAATATTATATCTAGTCATTAAATACAATACTGGTAGTAATAAATATAAATAAATGTGTTGTATAATAAATGCATAATCGTAATTCACCGTAATTGTTTTCGACTTACAATACGTGAATATATATAAATTTTTAGTCGTAATTTAATATGTAAATTATTTAAATATTTGTTTATATACCGAGACAAGCTTTAAAGCTATATAGCATACCATATCATTTAAAATTAATCTCAGTGTGAGGTTTTATCTAAAATCTAATTTATTATATTATTAATTAATATTAACCTAGCTATTTATTGTTGTATATAACTTGTATATTTCCCATTATTAAATATCTAGATTAAATTATTATACAGTAAACCATAATTCCTAAATTTACAAATAATGAACAATATTAATGTTATTTATTCATTTATATAGGTCAACAGTATTGATTCATAGTAGATTTATTATAGCATATTATTAAGCTGTCTTCTTATGTTGCTAGCTCAACTAGATATACTATTAAGCTTGTGCTTCTGAGGTGCGTAGCTCAAATAACGCATTCCTAAACCAGTAAAACTGGGTTTCTGTAAACAGTAGTGTACAGGCGACCGTTTTCTTTGGTGCTAAGCGTGTCAAGAAAGGAAAGCTGGTTTTCATTTTCAATTTCACAGGTAAATTTAATGTTATGATACTGATCATTAAGGTTTCTAATAATACAACAGCTGAATCCCTTTCACAAGTCGGTTTAGAAAAGAAACAGAAATTCTCTTTTAAATATTATCACAAAAGATTCAGTTTTTACTTTTGACAACAGTATGTATACTCAGCTCGAAGGAATTGCTATGGGTTCCCCCATTGGTCCTAGCTATGCTAATACCTTTTTTGATGTTATCACGAAAAGAATTGGCTACTTGACTGTCTTATTAAATTTAAACCCTTGTTTTACATAATATACACATATGATACATTTCTCTTGCTCAAACATCCATCTTATGTACAACTGTTTCTATGCTACCTTAATATTCAGCATCGTAACATTTAGTTTACCAGAACTCTTAAACATAAGGACTGACCTACCTCTATTCATTCACACACGGAAGGCCATCCCTACACTCACAATGATTACAAAATTCTATCTACATCTCCCAACAGACTCGACCTCCTTATCCCAGTCTTCGTTTATCCGGAAGATGAAACCAGAGCTCAACAACCATAGCACAGCCACACAGCTATTTACGGTGTAATCGTGTGAGCGTAACCACATGTTTTCCTATTCATGGTGTGTTTTGCCTGTCCTTAATTTTGTATATATTTCCCATATTTTGTTTGTGTGTGTATTTATTCATATATGTGTGTATTCATTCTTATACACATATACATACATATATTTACATATTTGTGAGAAAGAGAAGCAAGTGAAAGAAATTTGCGGAGTTGGCTTCGTCCGGGCCTTTACCCACGCGTGGCTCGGCCAGAGAGAGAGAGAAGTGCATACCAGTTCTTATACACAGACGGGGGCATCAAGCAATAGCTTTGCTTGGCGACCTTTCTTTGATGGGCATGCAATTGGCCCCGCCCACGAAGGCATTCTGACCAATCAGAGCAAGTGCCTCCTATGGCGGTCTTTGGGGGAGGAGGGTGCTGCAGGGCGAGGCATCCTCAAAAAATACCAAATTTCTTTTAGTTTCTTACTGAATTCCGAACGATACAGACGGGCTCTGTGACGGCGGACCAGGTCAAGGGGGGGAACTGACCTCCGCTCACATCATGCCGAGTTTGTTTGTCTCGTTTGCCGAAATAAAATAGACCGGACGCATGTGGGTTTAGCCGGATGTCAGTCGGTGCTGGAATTCAGTGAGCGACTCTCCCATTGCTTCAAAAATAGTAAGTGTGCTTCGGACATTTCTCTTCTTGGCAACAATAAACGCAGAGACCAACCACCAGAAAACATAATTCGTTCTCTCGCATCCATTTACGCTCGCAGTTTTACCTATACCATCTATTGGCCGATGGCGTTACTCCACCCTCCCTACACTCCGAAGTCGTGGCCGCATACAGCTTTAGAAAGTGCAGCATTACGCAAAGCCACCTAATGTGTGTTGATGGTATACATGTATGTGTATGTTTACACATACACACACGCGCGCACACACACACATATGTATGTATATATATATATATATATATATATATATATATATATATTTATATATATATATATATATATATATAACATATATATATGTATGTATACGTATATATATGTATATATATATGTATACATGTGTTTGTATGTATATATATACATATATATACACATATATAAATATATATATATATATATGTATATATATATATATATATATATATATATGTGTGTGTGTGTGTGTGTATGTATGTGTTGTGTATATATATATATATATATATATATATATATATATATATATATATATATATATATATATATGGATATATATATGTGTATAATATACTATATATACATATAAATATAGGTAATAAATGGAGAGATAGATAGACAGATATCTGTGTATATATAATACACAAATATATATATATATATATATATATATATATATATATATATAATATATATAATGTAAATAGGAATATATAAATATATATAAATAGGTGTCTGTGTGTGTGTGCATGGGTGTGTGTATGTATATAATAATATATATATATATATATTATAATATATATATATATATATATATATATACATGTTGTGTGCGCGCGCGCGTGTGTGTGTATGCATATGTATATATTATATATATATATATATATATATATATATATGTATGTATGTATGTATATGTATATATGGTTGTGTATATATATATATATTGTTGTGTATGTATATATATGTATATATACATATATATATTTGTTTATTCATTTGTTCGTTCATTTATCGTTTATATGTATATATATAATATATATATATATATATATATATATATATATATATATATATATATATATATATATATATATATATCCCGTAGATCGGGAACTATACTTATGTATGTATGCATATATGTATGAGTGAGCTAAGGAAGGTTAAATTTCGCAAAAAAAAAAAATAAATAATAAATAAAGATAAATAAAATATGCAAACAGCTGTATCCATTACATCGGCAATGGTATGGCGAATGCTCCTGCTACTTGACGATTCGCGCAGATGGCCCGGCAGCCAGGAGAAGGCGGGAGGCCAGAGAGGATCCCGCACGGACACAAGCAGCCACTATGGAACACAGGGCGCATGGAACAACATAAACATGGCGATTCCTATTTGTTATGATATTAGCATAACCTTCCCTCCCGCTCCCTATTCACCTTCCCTCCTTTCTCCCTCCCCTTCCCTCCTTTCTTCCCTCCCCTCCTCCTCCTCTCCCTCACATCTTCCCTCCCTCTCTCCTTCTTCCCTCCATGCCTCCTTCCCTACCTTCATCCTTCTCGTAACCTTCACTCATCCCTCCTCTCACCTTCCTTCCCTCTCTATCTCTCCTCATTCCTCATCTTCTCATCTCTCCGCCCACCGCCGCCCATCCAGCCTCCCGCCTCTCACCCACTCTCCCCGGCGTTGAGGTCACCGGCTCGCCCGCTCGCCACGACCCGATCACGCCCTCGAGATCTACACGTCTCGGCAGTGCTGTTCAGTTTTAGCCCTGATATCGGTTCGTGTCAGAGGGCATCATAGGGCGCGGAATATTATCACCGTGTCTCCAAGTCCTTTTTTATGTGTTAAGCACCAATTAGTAATAAGTAGTTAAGTAGTAATAACTGTTGATTTTAATTCCCCTATCTTAGACTTTGGCTGACTGATTCACGCCCAATGCCAAGCCCACGGCCGCCCAAGGGGGTGCGCGCCCCAATCAGGAATCGCGGCCCTTGTCGAAGCCTCTCTCCCAGCCCGCCGCACTCGCCGCCGTCTGCGCGTGACCAACCGCCGCCGGGTCGTTTGCGTAGATCGGGAACGTGTTTTCAAAACTGGTTCTCCCTCCTGCCCAATATTACTTTGTTTTCTGCCATATATTGGGAGATAAAGAGGAAGTAAACCGGGAAAAAAGGATCACTGATTTTAGTTGTAAAGTCTCCTTGTTTTTACCCTGACGTCAATGCCTGTGACGCAAGCAACCTGTCTGTTGCATAACCTGTTTAGTAAGCGCCCAACTACATGCCCGTCCGCACGTTTGCATCTGCCCCCTCTCTCCCCAGGCATCTCTTCTCCAATGAGTACTGCACAGAGCTCTCTCTCATTCTCTATCTGTCTATCTATCTCCTTTCCCCTCACCCCTCTCTGTCTCTCGTTCTCCCTCTTTCCTTTCTCCCTCCCTCTCTCTCTCTCCCTCCCACCCTCCTTCCCTCCGTCCTTCCTCATCTTCCCCCTCCCTCCCTTTCCTCTCTCTCTCTCTCTCTCTCTCTCTCTCTCTCTCTCTCTCTCTCTCTCTCTCTCTCTCTCTCTCTCTCACTCTCTCTCTCTCTCTCTCTCCTCTCACCCTCTCCCCACCCCTCCTTCTCTCTCTCTCTCGTTTCCCTCCCTCTCTCTCTCCCTCCCTCCTCTCCTATCCCCTCCTCCTTTCTTTCTCTCTCTCTCTCTCTCTCTCTCTCTCTCTCTCTCTCTTCTCTCTCTCTCTCTCTCTCTCTCTCTCGTTTCCCCTCCCTCCCTTCCTCTCTCTCTCTCTCTCTCTCTCTCCCCCACCCCCCGTCACAGGGTGAGGTTCTTAGTCCTGCCCTTATCAACACCCTCATGTACTCAATGTACACCTGCCAGAGGGATGTAGAATCATCTTGCAGCCGATCCGGCAATCATCTCCACTGGTAAGCACTGCCTCGCTAGAGCCCAGCGCTGCCTGGACCTTGTGTCTGAAGAGTTTTGCAGGACGGGTCTAAAGATTTCAGCAGCAAAATCAAAATTTGTGGCTCTGAAAACTGTCAAAAACAGAAAACTCACTCTCCGAGGCATGAATCTGGAATGGTTTAAGGACTATCAACACCTTGGGGTATGGATAGGCCACGCACTCACTCTCAGGAAGGAGATCCAGTACCTGCTTGGCCGAACCAAAAAAAAAAACACTCTATCATGAATGCAATGACCGCGAGGCACATAATACACGCAAAGTATTAAGAGCATGCTATGTACACGCTGCCCGGCCTTTTGCAGAATATGCTTCTGTCGCCCTCATTGCTTCCAGTTACATTACTTACAGAACTGTGAGCACACACAGGTTCTGAGACAGGGACCCTCCACTTAAGCCGCCGGGCTGGTAAAAAGGCCACATACTTACGCCTTGGAAACTGGAGCGCTTGCTGGCAATCCAGCCTCCATGCTAAGCATACAGTTCAAACAAAACTCATGAGACAGCTAGAAATAGCTGATACAGGACGGGCCACTCTAGAGAAAAGGCCCGGGTGCAGATAGACTTCGCATATCTCGATGAACTGAACTGTAGCTGGTATCGTAGACGAAGGTGCAAGTGTCGTGCTCTGCAGAAGTCCCGGGCAGGGGTGGCCCGGCAGCAAGTTGGAGAGCTAGCGCCCGGAGGAGGCGTCCGGGCGGAGAAGCGACTCGATGCGTCTGGTAGCCCCCTGAGGAGGAAAGCGTCCGACCAGAGATGCAACCCGAAGTCGAGTAACTTGTCTAGGTCAGGAATGGGTCAGATGTCATGAGCCTGGGAGGTGTGGTAGGTCACGCTATGGGCAATGCCGCCGTGATTGGAAGTCCGCAACGGAGGGGCGTCTGATCAATCTCAGATCATGTGGCATACGCACCCACCCGTCGTCCTCGACGAAGCAGCTGCGCTGACGTTTTCTAAAACAAGTACACAGAGGGCAGAGACAGGCAGAGAGGCAGGAGGGCGAACAGGGGGGAGGGTGTTATTGTGTGACAAGGGCCGTAAAATATTATCAAAATATATATTGCAGTGAATTTTCAAATTGTATAACCATTTTTCAATCATTCAAATATCAAAGGATAGACAGATTAACATGCTAAGGGAGACTATTGCAATAGTCTGCAAGGACTTACTTGAGTTGCAATTGTCCCAGAGAGATAAGAGATAAGCATTGTATATAACTATAGGGAAGGAAAAGGTGTCACAGTCCACAAAGATAGTTTTGAACGACAAACTTCCTGAGAAAGAAGGAAAATGCAACAATGCGAAGGGTAACAATGAGCTGTCCAAACAGTACAAACAATGTTCATCAGACTAACAGGAAGTACATATTCTTTCTCACGCCATTAAAATTGTCTATTACCCGTCACCAGTACCAATTCAAGGCAAAGCGATAATGAAAATAGGTAATACTTTCGTCATATTCGTTCGGGAGCGACTCATTACTTCCTTTATACTTACCCAAGACACGACACAATAAGACGTAACGCAAGGCAAGAATACAAGATTTGCGCAAATCGATAAGCGAAGTAGGGGAAGCTAAGAGGTAGGGCCGAAGATGGGGGGAGTAGGTACTTGGGCGAGAGTGGAAGTGTGGGCAGCGTGCAGCGAAAATGAATACCGATCTGAATGAACCAAAAGAATAATCACAATCATGGAAATATAGTTACTGTAATTCAAACAATGAATTAGATTAATGAAAAGGTAATGTCTGTCACGAAACAGACAAATTTGCAGAGCAATGCATGAAGCAAGCAAATGCCGGGCAGCTTCTCGTGGGACAGCTGAACGAACGACAATAACAACTCTTGCAGAATTCCCTACACCCCTACAATATAACTAACTCATATTAATTTCCTTTCAGCCTTATTTAGGTATGAACACTCCATCTTAATGAAAATACTAGTTGGCAACTTCTGAACTAAGCCCCGCCCCATTAACTTTATTAATTGCAAATATTATATATCATCTTTTTTTTTTTCTTGGTTTCTTACTCGATATATTTTTGTCATTGTTATTACTGAACCATTTTCAAAGAAAATGTACTGAGAAGCACTTACCAAAAAATATCACACAAATCGTTGGGGTCAAGAAAGGGGGCGGAGCTAATGAGGTCACCATGTTTAGCCAATGAATGTGCTGCGAGATGCTAGATGTAGCTAGATCCATAATTATTTGCACAATTTACTCGCAATTGTTATGATTATCAGAAGTAAAGCCAAAATTCCCTTCTTATTTACGATGACGAAAATTTCCTTACCATTAACAGCCGCCAGAATACTCCAGGGAAAACAAATATTTTTTGGGTTCAGTGGGACAAATGGAAGTGATTCTACCTAGTTATACGTTCCTTGGTCCGGCTGGAGACTCGACCCAACGTCGGGTGAATTGTCTAGGTCAGGAATGGGTCAGAGGTCATGAGCTCAGGAGGCGTAGCTAGGTATGCCTCCGTGATTGGAAATCCACAGCCATTAGGGCGTGACCTTCGGGGGGCTTCTGACCATATCTCTCTCTCTCTCTCTCTGTGTCTCTCTCTCCTTTCCTTCCCCTCTCTTCTCTTTCTTTCTTCTCTCTCTCTCTCTGTCTATCAATCTGCACATCTATCTATCCATTGTCTGCCATTTTGTATGTTATTCTCTATCTGTAATCCTTTCTCTTATTCATATTTTTTCATTCTAACTCTTTCTCTTCCCTTTTTTCTTTCTCTTTCTCTCTCTCTTCTCTCTCTTCTCTTTCTCTCTCTCCTCTCTCTCTTTCTTCTCGTCTCTCTCTCTCTCTCTGTTTGTGTGTGTGTTAGATAGATGGATGGATAGATTAGATATAGATAGATAGGTAGGTTAGATAGATAGGTAGATAGATATAGATATATACACGTACACATAATCATTAAAGTGTGTCATTCGAGATCTGGTAGTTAGGTTCCGGCCACACTGCACGCGCTTTGTTGGGAGGGTAGAGGGTAGCGGGATGTTTAGCGAGTCAGAGGCAAGAAAAACACATCTCTCTCTCTCTCCTCTCTCCTCTCTCTCTCTCTCTCACTCTCTCTCTCTCTCTCTCTCTCTCTCTCTCTTCTCTCTCCTCTCTCTCTCTCTCCCTCTCTCCCTCTTCTCTCTCTCTCTCTTCTCTCTTCTCTCTCCTCTCTCTCCTCTCTCTTCTCTCTCTCTTCTCTCTCTCTCTCTCTCTCTCTCTCTCTCCTCTTCTCCCTCTCCCTCTCCTCTCCCTCTCCCTCTCCTCTCTCTCTCTCTCTCTCTCTCTCTCTCTCTCTCTCTCTCTCTCTCTCTCTCTCTTCTCTCTCTTCTCTCCTCTCTCTCTCTCTCTCCTCCTCTCTCTCTCTCTCTCTCTCCTCTCTCTCTCTCTCTCCTCTCTCTCTCTCTCTCTCTCTCTCTCTCTCTCTCTCTCTCTCTCTCCTCTCTCTCTCTCTCTCTCTCTCTCTCTCTCTCTCTCTCTCTCTCTCTCTCTCTCTCTCTCTCTCTCTCTCTCTCTCTCTCTCTCTCTCCCTCTCTCTCTCTCTCTCTCTCTCTCTCTCCATTCTCCACACTAGTTCGTTTTAGACATTTGTTTGTTCTTGCTCTAACCGCTAAGCATCCGCTACCCTCACCGCTTTAGGTTCCTAAAAACTCCCAGCTTTCGCCATAATCCGAAGGTGCAGTCCACTGTTGTCGAAAAAAATTAAGGACGCAGGGTGTTAAACCCTTGCGGTGGTGGACTATCCTCATCGCACACACACAGACACACACCACACACACACACACACACACACACACACACACACACACAACACACACAACACACACCACACACACCACACACACACACACACACACACACACACATATACATATATACATATATATATATATATATATATATATATATATGCATATATTATATATATATATATATATATATTATATATATATAAGATAGGGAAAGGGGAGAGAGAGACAGACAGAGAGAGAGAGAGAGAAAGAGAGAGAGAGAGAGAGGAGAGAGAGAGAGAGAGAGAGAGAGAGAGAGAGAGAGAGAGAAGGAGGAGGGAGAGCTGGAAGAGAGAGTGGGTGGGGGGGTTACTCGCAATTGTCACAAAAATCTGGGTGTAACTCACCAGTTACTATGGCGATTACAGTAACATATTCGATCCATGCTAAAATCTAATGGAAAGTGAGCATATTGGAGAAAATTTATTACGACAGTCCACTGAGTTGGTAAAGACATAAATAGGATAAAGGACTGAAAAACAAGAGTGGGAGAAAACGAGAAAAGCTTTATTGAGAAAGTAACCCAGAGGGAGCCCACTGGTGGTGATGAAGATGTCGACTGAAAAAGGGTTAGAGTCCCTGCTTTCAGACACGGAGCAAGCTGCAGTCCCCATAACACCGAAAACCTTTTTGGACTGTTACCAAGCCAAATCTCGTCCTGTACACCTTTCCATGACATAAACCACGGCTAGAGAGAATAACAGACATAGGCTAAAGGGCATTCAAATTGAAAATAAAAGAGAAAATGTCAACAAAAAAGGAACTACTTCACAGATGCACACAACACAGGCTCGCGCTTGCTTGCATTTTAAACTGGTTTTCTCCTATTTTGGAGGTCCCAAACTAAGTCCTTTCGAAGAGACAAGTCCTAGGAATCGCAAAATTTTGTAGAAAATTTTCCTTCAAAGAGAAAGGTGACATATCAAGAAACCAAGAGAAAAAATGGAAAGTCAAAGGACTATCACAGATGCAGGTTACGCACAGGCAGAGCATCACGCCGGGTTCACGTGATACAGTAGCGAGGAAGGTGGAAGTAGAACTCTTTGTCAAATTTATTCTTTGACTTAAATAGGAAACGAATGGATAAAAAGACTCAGTGGAGAACATGAAAAAAATGCTTTCGTGGTCTTAGCGAGGTAGAATGCACATAACCAAGTTTTACATGAGGACAGTCAGGTAAGTAAGAGCCCGAGGTGGCTGAGTCCACGTAAGACGGGGGAGGGCGGGAGGACTGGTGGGGGGGGTAGCAGGTAGAAGAGGGGGGTGGGTTGGGGGAGGGGGAAGCGATGAGGGAGGAGGGGTCATTGAGGTTGTGACGCGGGCGTGTTTGTTCCGAAAATCTCCTGCATTTTGAGGAGGAGAAAAGGAGAAAGAGATTGGTCTATAGAAAAGAAATTGGACTAAGAGGAAGAAGAGAGAAGAAGTAACATCAGGAGAAGAAGCTGAATGTTGGGCAAGAGGCTGTAATGTTGGTCACAGGTGGGGCCAGACTGGAGATCGAGAGCCCTGGGGGGTTCACCTGGGGAGGGGGGGGGGATGGCACGGGTTACCAGGGTGGGGTTAGGCCGAGCAGGGACGCGTGGAGAGGAGGAGGGGGGGGACGGAGGAGGGGGGAGACGGAGGAGGGAAGGATCCGAGGAGCTCAAGAGCCACGGCTTTGCACGGCGCCTCTCACTCTGTGCGGTGTCTTCGCTCAGTGTGCATGCTCCTCCTCGTCCACTCGCTCACCTCCCCCAAGGCATTCCCGGGGCCTGTTCTCCCCAAGAAGTGCTCGTGTGCTCATGTTAGTGAGCATTTACAACCTGTGTGATATTGTCAACTGTGCTCCTAGTCACCCAACCAAAGCCCAAGAAAGCAACTTTAAGATTATTAGTCCATGCTCCGTATGTGCAGGTGAGTAATGACAACTAGCTTCTGCTGCCCCTTCGCCCCTGGCCCACCCTGGCAACAGCGGGGACTTGGAGTAGCATGGAGCCGCCTTGGTAGACCCTAAGTGCCTCGGTGACTCGAATATGAAGAGGGATGATGGCGGACCACACAATCCAGGCTAAACGCTTGGGTGATTCCATGTTATTTACGATACAGAGGCCTTGTAGAAATTCGTCCTTTTCGTCTGTGTTATAGTTTATATCAAGAATATGAGTCTGATTATCTGTTATAGTTTATATCAAGCATATGAGTCTGATTATCTGTTATAGTTTATTTCAAGAATATGAGTCTGATTATCTTTTATAGTTTATATCAAGAATATGAGATTTCTGAGTTATAGTTTATATCAAGAATATGAGTCTGATTATCTGAGTTATAGTTTATATCAAGAATATGTCTGATTATGTTATAGTTTATATCAAGAGTATGAGTATGATTATTGCTATTGATACAATTATTATAAATAGCATGGTTATTATTTCATTATCATTATGGTAGTTCATATCGCTGTCAGTGTCTTTATTGTTGTGATTGTTATTATGATTATAGTATCAGTAGTAATGATAGTAAAATATGATGATAATGATAACGATAATAATGATATTAAGAACAATAATAATAATGATCATAAGAATAATGATGATGAAAGTAATAATGATAATATCAATAATAACGATAGTAATAGTAAAAATGAAGATAACAGTAATTATCATGATAATAATGATCATAACAATGATAACAATAATAATGATAGTGATAATAATAATAACAATAGCAATGATGATAAGAATATTATTATTATTGTTGTTATTGTTATGATTTTTTTGTTATTTATAATCATCATTCATTATTATCGTCATTATTATTATTATCATATATCATCATCATCATCATCATCATCATCATCATCATCATCATCATCATCATCATCATCATCATTCATCATTAATTTATTATATTATTAATGTTGGTATTATTATTATAAATTAATTATTATTATTATTATTATTATTATTATTATTATTATTGTTATTGTTATCATTGTTATTAGCATTAATTATTATGTTGGTGTTAATTATTAGTTAGTAGTAGTAGTAGTAGTAGTAGTAGTATTAGTAGCATTATCAGTAAGTAGTAGTAGTAGTAGTATAGTTAGTAGTAGTAGTAGTAGTAGTAGTAGTAGTAGTAGTAGATAACAATAGGGATATAATGATATTAATGATGATAATAATGATAATGATAATAATACAGATGAAAAGGATAAAGATGAAAATTACAATAATAATAACAATAATAATATTGATAAAGATAATTATGATAATCATAATGATAATAGAATTATGAAGATCATGTTAATGATAATCATAATATAATAATATAATAAAAATATGATATGATAGCATTAAGAATATTCTTGGTAAGGATAATAGTGATATAGTGATGCTATAATCATCCTTATTATCATCATTACCACCATAATCATCATTATTGTCTTCATTACCATCATAATATTATCATTATCATTTTATCATCTTTTTTATGTTTATCATTATCGTCATTATCATATTATTATATTATATATATTGTCATCATCATATCATCATATCATCATATCATCATCATCATCATCATATCATCATCATCATCATCATCATCATCATCATCATCATCATCATATCATCATTATTGTTATCATTATCATTATTATTATCTTTATCATTATCATTATCATTATCATTATCATCATCATCATTATTGATGTTTTGTTATCACAATTATTATCATTATCATCATCATTGGTTCCATCACTGTCATTATGACTATTGTCATAATGACAATTGTTGATGTTTTGTAGCGTTGGTTTGTTGGTTAGCAGGGAAAAAATATCAACAGATTTTTTTTATGAATTATTTACCAGAGGTGTGTCCTAGCCCAAATTAGATGCCACTTAGATCCAGAAGTTTTTAAAATGATTGCATGAGTTACCCCTATAACTTTGACGGAGGTATGCGCCCTCTGAGTGCTTCTAGTTATTATCATTATTGTTATTAACATTCTTGTATTATCATTATTATCATTATCATTATTAATATGATTAATGTTTTCATTATTATTATTATTATCATTATCATGATAATAATCAATCATTATCATTACTAATACCCTGTTCAATGGCTTATTTTAGGTCTGTGTGTATGTGTGTGTATGTGTGAGTTCGTATGATTTGTATTACATTAATACGAATATATAGATGCTTACGTTACAGTTCATAGTTTAAATCAACAAACCTTACTAAAAGCCTTTACGGGAATTGGCAAAAGTTTAGACGTCTTGCCCTCATTTGCATTTTATTCTTTCTTCACATCTTTGTCGTCTGTACTTTCTTTTGTTTTTATCCTATTCAGCTTTTCGATTACGTTCGTATCCCCACCCAGCCCAGCGAGAATCATGATAACGGACCGTAAGACGCATGAACATAAGGTGGAGATTTAAATGCGCCGGGTGACGTGCTATAGGTCACGTACACAAGCTCGTTCCCATGTACTCCTTCAGAAAGTTACACTTGGCATTCGCTCTTCATAATTTCTTCGCGATTTCTAATCAAGCCGTGTTTAATTTCCATGAGAGCTTAGAGGGATAACTTATCTAAGATATCGCATATTTCATGGTGGTTTTGTTTGTTGTATTGCGCAGTTATATCCATGCGTTTATGGGTTCATTAACACAAATGCAACTCGGAATCATAATTGACGTGAGCTTTTATGGGCAGGAAAGTCCTAAGCACTGAGAAGCTCTTGGTAGTTATATATGGCAGAAGAACTTGTGAGATGTTCTTGGTGTTATATATAACAGGAGAACTTGTGAGAATGTTATAATGAATGAGAGTTATATATGGCAGGAGAACTTGTGAGAAGTTCTTGGTGTTATATATGGCAGGAGAACTTGTGAGAAGTTCTTGGTGTTATATATGGCAGGAACTTGTGAGAGTTCTTATATGGCAGGAGAACTTGTGAAGAAGTTCTTGGTGTTATATATGGCAGGAGAAAGAAGGTGTTATATTATATGAGAATGTTATATATGGCAGTGAGAAGTTCTTGGTGTGGCAGGAGACTTCTTGGTGTTATATAACAACATACACAACCTGTTCAGTGGTTCTCTTTTAGGCACATAAATTATCAATATGATAAATGTATGAATCAAAACAAAGATGAAAACCTTAACTACCCGAGAGCCTCTCTAAGGATGCACAACGTAAAACTCGGGCCCAAATGTGGTCTGGTTACGAATTACTGATCCTGACGTTGATCGTTCATTATTCTCCGGACTCGCTCGTACCCGGCGCGAGGAGGCGGCCGAGTGCGGGGTTGCATTTTCGATCTTCAAATGTCCAGATAAAGCATTATTTTGTGCAAGGTTGCTGGCGATGTTGCATTGTGGTAGAGGGAGGGCGGCGGCGGAGGGGGGGAGATGGATAGGTGTATGGGCAGAAAAGTGGGCAGAGGCTGACTACCTGGTTAGCGAGGGGGTGGCCAGATGCACTTTCCAGGGGGGGGGGGGGCAAGGTGCTGACCTTCTTGGGGGATGTTGTCTATTTGGAGGCTGGGGGTGGGGTGGGGGGGCCAAGGGTGTCTCAGTATCCGGGCACTCTATGACCTTGCGCAGCGGCATACAGTTTGTCATACGCATTGCATCAACATTTTTGCATTGTGGCTATTGTATTTCCAATTAGCCATTCTTGCCTTGCTGGGGAGCTAATTGCTTTAATTGCTTTAGATATCATTGGTTTCTACTTTAAAAGGTTAAAGTGGTATATTATCCATGTACAGATTTTCATGCCACCGTGGCTGTAGATTGCTGACAAAAAATTGGCTGGGTATCATGTGTGAAATTCCATCTTTAAACCGGCCGAATATTGCCAGCGTCTCTGTAGCTCCCGTGAAGAAAACAGGAAAGTAACAAAAAAGAAAAGTCTTGTGGAGTCATGTCTCTAAGGGAACCACAGGAGGCCGGGAAGGGGGGGGGGGTGAGGCCGAGGAGGTGGATGGGGGTAAGGGCAAAGGGGGGAGGGGGATGACGCAAACTCTGGCTCACTGCCAGGCAAAAAATGGCCGGTTGTTTTGCTTGCTTCACTGACTATTTGTTGCCTGTCTTGCGATGGCCGGCGATGCACGTGTGTGTGTGTGTGTGGGTTCCTATTTATTTAAAGTATATCGTATACATATACGTATACATATCGTTTTTCACCTTCCATTTGTTATTAGTCACTAACACAAAACTATTTCGCGTGTATATACACGTTTAGAGATTAAACCTTTCGAACGCAAC
>NW_020872420.1:1343001-1360501 GCF_003789085.1 Penaeus vannamei
GCCCACGTCTAGATCAAAATCTGGGCATTAGGCTTTCTTGAGTGGCGACTCAAACAGGTGTGTAGCATGTTTGCCTATTATCAAGACTCATGGCTTTCCCCTTTCAGTGTTATTATCTCCTACATAAGTGTCTATAATTGTCATTTATTATGCTCTCTCAACAGAGGAATAGAATGATTTCATTGAATAGACTCCATATTCTACAATCGCCCCGGCTCTCAGCTAAAATTTTCAATGACAGCATATTCCTGTCACCTGCCCCTCAAAATTTTTCCATTATCTGACAGCCACATCACTTAGATTCAGGGGTATGCTATTTGAATAACAATACGATAATCATAATGTCAATGATGATGATCACAGTTTCAATGTTAATAAGGAAAAAAATCCCCTATTTCAGGAATACAAAAATCAGGAATACAAATATATGGGGAGATTTATTGGTCATGGTGTTGCACAATGCAGTCCTATTCTGGACAGTTACCAATCATTTTTTATTCTAATAATGCATTGGCATATGCAACACCTACAATTGCGTCTGTTGTCTCAAACGAAAACTAAATGGGTAGAATTAAAGAAAATAAACAAAGCGAGGTTGCTAGACTGGAACACCAAGGTCTCTGCACTATCTTGTGCCTTTCTTAAGTCGTTCACTTTGGTGTACAAAATTGAAAACCTCCCAGAAGGAAAAAGAAAAAACTAGTTTAGAAGCAATCATTATTGCTCAATGGTCCCTCCCAAAACCTAGCTTCTTGTTGTCGTGGGGGGGCTTAGGAGACATGGACTGAGACCCAATGTAGAGGATTACCCTTACCTTGGGCCTCAGCCCTTGCCTCAGCTAATTTTGCTTGGTCCTTTCTTCTCTTCTTTCCTCTTCTGTATCTTCTTTATTCCCTTCTATCCCATTCCTAAGGTGTGAGAGCCATGCTGAAAGGATGAAAGGCTGGCTTTTTGTCAGTCACGAACAGCGTCCAGCAGCCATGGGCACGGTATTCCCTTGGTTAATTACCTAGTCCATATCCCATATGGGGACCCTAAGGGGTAGACCGTTTCCTTTCCCCAGATTATTCAGGCTCACCATGGCCAGTAATGAAGATTCTTTATCCTTAATAGGGGCATTAAGGTTTGCCCCTTATCAAATAGCCTATCTGAATTAGATTTTGATGGTTTCCGAGGGCTCGTCGTAACCATTCTGAAACACCCACCCAGGTTATTACTCCCTCGAAAACACTCTTCCTCAACATCTCCTCTCTGCTGCACAGCCCTCTTCAGTGTCACCCTTTTAGCTACTCTTCATCCTTAAGAACTACTCCACTCATCTTCTCTCCTCGGTCATCTCTACCTCTGCAAACCTTCTGAGTACTCTACTTGGCCCAGCCAAGTGGGATCAGTTCTTTGTGATTCCCCATTCAGGGACATTGTAAAGCTATCTAACTTGGGTAAACCTTACTAAAAGAACCACTCCACCAGTACTTGCTAATTATTCCATTACTGAAGGATTGCTTCTAATGTTTACTTACTATTGATAGTTTGATTTGATGCTGACTAACCATTGTGACTGTTTGTTCAAGTATTATAGAAAATCATGTGGCACTGTATTGCTGGTATTATTTGTTCATAAGCAACACATAAGAACTATTTACAGAAAATTATATATATATTTATAGATATGAGGCAATACAATATGTGGGTTTTCTGTTCTTATCAGATTTTTAAGGTTTTGTGCTATTAGGAATCTAAATGATAGAGCCAATTGACTGGGCCAATTAAATCATGGAGGAAGAAAAAGAAAAAAAATTGGTTGGAGCAGCAGGTTGTCCACAGGTTTTATTTAAGAATGGGCCTTTTGTAGCCAGCTGGTATACTCTTTGACACCCAACAGAGTTCATCTAAAAATTTATTCTGTAAACTGTGTTGAATACCCTCCCAATACCAAGCTCATTGTTGTCGTAGGGGGCTTAGGAAATGGAGCCTGAGGCCCAGTGTTGAGGATCGACCTACCTTGGGCCTCAACCCTCGCCTCAACTAATTTTGCTTGGTCTTTTCTTCTTTCCTCTTCCATATCTTCATCCCCTTCCCATTCCTAAGGTGTGAGAGCCATGCTGATAGGATGAAAGGCTGGCTTTATGTCAGTCATGAATGGCCTCTGGGAGCCATGGCCATGAGTGTCCTTAAGTTAATTGCCCATTATGGGGACCCTAAGGGGTAGACCGTTTCTTTTCCCCGTTTTATTCAGGATCACCATGAGCAATAATGAAGGCTTCCCCCTTCATCACCTAACCTGTTTGAATTTGATTTTGATGATTTACTGACCCCTGCCTTAGTGTCCACTCCTCGACGTTTATTGATAACTCTATCCATTCCGAACCACCCACCCAGGCTATCACTTTACCTATTCCAAAACAGTCTGTCACAACTGTGAGATCGCCTCAGTCAGTCACTACACTGTGAGTCTATATATCTATGGTACAGTTCATTTAAGTGATGTTTTATATTTAAAATTTCATTACAGATGGCTGCTGCTGGATTTTATTACATTGGTAACAAAAAGGAGCCTGACCTTGTCCGTTGCTTTGTTTGCTTGAAAGAACTTGATGGATGGGAAGTCGAAGATGACCCCTGGTAAGAAGACTTTAAAGTTTTCCTGCATTTAAAGATATTGCCTGTAGATTGTACTAAGTTTGTTTATTGAAAATTATCTGAATAAAGCATTGTCATAGAATGTTTAGTTACTTTAGATATAATTTATGATTAGTGTATGGTGTTCATGATGTTGATCAAAACAAACTGGAATGCTTGTTTATTTTATCAAAGCCATTCACAGCTTTCTTTTGGAACGGTGCTTCGTGTTATCCCCATTATGCCTAGTTTCCCATTCCAAATAGGTCAGATAAGGGAATAAAAAGAAAAGAATAGACTAATGAATTTTTCAAAAATTTATAATCTAAAAATAATTGTTGACAGGGAGGAGCACAAAAACCATGCATCCTATTGCCAGTTCATCCATCTCAACAAGGCAGAGTGTGAGATTACTTTTGAAGAGATGCATGACTTGGAAATGTACCGACAGATTAATATGGCTGTAAGTAATCTTTACCAGAGTTTGTGGATATATATCTTAAAAGTTTATTTTCTGTATTATAGTTTTCTTATATATAAAAGGAACTCCAACCAAGAGGTAGACAATTTAAAAATATATATAAAATAAATGCCTTTAATTCCAAATTATGGTTTCTTTCTCAGTTTCTGAATTTGTCATGATATTAATATTTTAGAATATCACCAAAGCTGTATTATAACTTGCATTTTTTTCTTCTTCCAGACAAAAGTCTTGACAAAGAAAATAAAAGAATTTGAAAAACAAGCTGCAAACACGAGAGAAGTTCTCCAAACCCTTGCTTAACAAGATAGGACTTTTGTTCACTTGTCAGGCTAGGCTATACCTATTCAGATAGCATTCTTGTCTTGTTTTATAAAACAAGTATTTTGCATCTGCTCTGAAAGTTGTTTATCTTTTAACATTTTTCCTACACGACACTTTATCTACAAATTTCTGAAATACCTACNTGCTCTTCTCGCCTCTCTCTCCTCTCCCTCTCTTTCGTCTCTCCCCTCTCCCTTCCTTCCCTCTCGTTCTTTTTATTCTCCTCTTTCAGTCTGGTTACACATTATCTTTAATTTTTCATCCAGCATAGTGTCATGTTTTCCTATTAATCACCATGTAATCATTTCCTGTCTATTCTCTGACTATAGTCAACCTCTCTTCCGCCCATATGGACCATCCCTTTCTGCTCTAACCCGAATGTTTGTCTATAACGGAGGCCGATCTCTTTAATCCCCCCTTTCATATGAGATTGTTCAATAAGTAATAATAATCGATTAAGTTTCTCTTCATACACTTTTATGAAACCACATTTACGCCCAGAATTTGTTTTGAGATATTCTCTTGAAATCACTATTCTTTTTTATTTTTTTTTTTTTTTTTTATCGCCCACTCCTCTTATGAGAAAAAATGAACGAAGTGTTGAATTCATTAAGATGCAGCTTTTGTTTTGTGGTAAACTTCATTTGTTCGGACCTAATATAGTCTAAACCTAACCTATACGTGCCGAGATATGCATAATTTGACTACTTATGAACTTCTTTTATGCATTTTAGTTAACTAATTCCTTTCCAGGTAGTTAGAGTTGCCTAACTACCGTGGTGTGTTTCCTAATAATTTTTTCCGAAATATCTGTTTTATCTTTCATGAAGATATATACCTTAATAGAGAGATAAATAAGAAATAAAAATTGTAGTTTACATCATACAAGTGAAGAAAAATTACACAAAAAAATAATAATAAAAAGTTAGTGAATAAAACGATCTTTCAGATGAACGAAAGCATTTTGTTATTCTGTCTCTCGTGTCTTGAGCTTCAGCTGCTTTCTTAAAGACCTTTATTCTTAGCTGATTAAGACGCGGGAATGCTGACCTCGTGGAACGTTTTAATATTTCCTTAAAATTTTTGAAATATATAGTAAATATATCATATACACCACACGCTCTATCATAGTTATATATATATATATATATATATATATATATATTATAATATATATAATATATATATATATATATGTGTGTGTGTGTGTGTATGTGTTTGTATGTATGTAGTGTTGTATGTATGATTATATATTATAGTTATATATGTATGTGTATTGTATGTCTTATATATGTACATATATAGATACATATGTATACATGAATATAGGTATTTTTAATATATTTTTTATGATTATATATTGTCTTGATATGCACATAAGAACAGATAATACGAATTAACAGTGTCTGCAAAAAGATGAAAAAGAAGCGATAGCACAAAAGTCCTGACATCAGACACAAAGACGAAGAAAAAATAGGAGACAAACCTACTAAGTTTTAGATAATGGGAAAAAAAGGAAAAAAAAACTGTGACAAGAAGAGAACCTCCCCCCCCCCCCACCCCCCCCACCCCCCACACACACTTCCGTCGAGGAGAGCGTCTGCTTAATCCCGATCCTTCGGTAAACGTAGATTTCGAAGGAAACTTTATCTGCCCTCTACCTTCCTCTCTCCTCCTCCTCCTCCTCTCTCCTCCTCCACTCCTCTCTCCTCAAACCTCCTCCCCTCCGCTCTTCTCTTCCTCCTCTCTGTCCTCTTTCCTTTTCCTCCTTCATTCTTTTTCTCTCTTTTTTTGCTCTTCCCTTTGTTTGCTCCTTCACACTCCCCTCCCTACCCCCCCCCACCCCTTCCCTTCATCCTTCTTCCGCTAAGTTTTTATCTCTCTCCGTCCCCGCCTCCTCCCCTCCCCCCTTCCCCCCTCCCCAAGAGCCCCGAAATCCCCTCCCCCTCCATGCAAGACCCTCCTGCCCCCCCTTCCTCAAGACCCCTAGGCTTTTACCCCCAATTTCAAGACCCCCCTTGAATCTCGTTCTTTTTCCTAAGACCCTCCAGGCTCCTCCCCCCCCTCCTAGCTCCCCCCCCTCTTCTTCTAAAAAACCCCCAGCTCCTTCCCTCCCTTCCAGACCTCCAGCTCCCCCCCCTTCTCTAAAACCCCCAACTCCTGCCCCTCCCTTCCAGGACCTCCTAGCTCCCCCCTCTTCCTTCTAAGACCCCCAGACTCCCCTTCCCCCACGCTAAACCCTCCCCCCCCTCTCTTTAACTTAGATTCTAGACTGGAAAAAAAATTATCGCAAGAAATTTCGTTTTCGTCCAAGATGGCGCTACACCTTCGATTATCTTTAATTGAAAAGAACATGGGGGGAAAAAGAAGGGTTGAGAAGGAGAAAGACAGAAATACACACACACAAAAAAAAAAAAAAAGTTTAAGGAAAAAGATTTAAGGTTTGCTGATCTCTTCGATTTCGTAGAGCGATAGGAGGAAATGTTGAAAAACTTTGTATTTGTGTTCTTCATATTTTTTTCTTTGTCTCTCACTCTCCCTCTCTCTCTGTTTCTCTATCTGTCTGTCTGTCTGCATCTTTTCTCTCTTTATCTCTCTTACTCTCTTTCTTTCTCTTTCTCTCTCGCTCTTTCTCTTTCTCTTTCTCTTCTTCTCTTCTCTCTCTCTCTCTCTCTCTCTCTCTCTCTCTCTCTCTGTCTCTCTCTTCTCTCTCTCTCTCTCTCTCTCTCTCTCTCTCTCTCTCTCTCTCTCTCTCTCTCTCTCTCTCTCTCTCTCTCTCTCTCTCTCTCTCTCTCACCCCTTTTCTGAAAGGGGTAGAGTTTTCCTGACGTGTTTCCCCCCCCCCACCACACCACCACCACCAGAAAACAAGATTAAACCTTTTTGCAAATCAGCTTTTAAGAGTGATCTTGCTTTCTGGGTTGCATCTTGAACGGACCAGATAAAGTGCAAAAAATCATATCTTTACACAAACAGACAGGCAGATACACACATAGATAGGTTGATAGATAGATGGGTGAATAGATAGATAGATAGCCAGATAGATAAATAGACAGACAAATAAATTGATAGAGAGACATAATAAAATAATGATAGATAGGAAATGAATATAATAAATGAATAGGATGTTAGGATAGACAGATAGATAAATAGATAGATGAAGGCCCATACAGATATACGTATACACAAATATGCATATCTATAAGTAGAGGACAGATAAATATGAATATAGATATAGAAGGCAGATGGATTAGCAAGAGGTAAATATCTCTTGATACCACATCCATCATCGGTATTAGCAAAGTCCATCAATTTTACGTCGCCATCCCATTGAATTAGTTTTACGTCGCCTCCCCTTACGTTAAAGACAGGGTTTTTCTTCCAAAGGACTTTTAATTGGCAGGTTGAGTCCCTCTTCGCCTCGAGCCGCAGCTAGGACTCGGGCCCCTGTGCTTAGGGGGCCCTCCTGTGCCTCAGCCGCTCGCGTTTGCACGGTACTAAAGCGACCCCTTATTGGTACTACTTCTACGATCGCAGTTTCATTATGTCTCTCGTTATCAGATCACTCATTATTCTGACAATTATATATCGCTCTTTATCTCTCGTTTTAGCATCCATCTTCATTCTTCTTATCTATTTGCCCAGAGGAGCTGCCTGTGTCGGCTCCCTCCTCGTTAATTTTGGAAAGATAATCGGCACCATTATAAATTGTTTCCCAAATGAGGTATAAAATATAGGCTCATTGATATTCATGAGATGATATTGGCCTTGTTGGAGAGGGGTAGACGCGAGG
Source organism: Penaeus vannamei (assembly GCF_003789085.1). NCBI lineage: Eukaryota > Metazoa > Arthropoda > Malacostraca > Decapoda > Penaeidae > Penaeus > Penaeus vannamei. The sequence continues at coordinate 1,350,219 of NW_020872420.1, forward strand.
AATCATTCGTTATTATCAAATTCATTTCCTTCATTACTGGGGATACTGTTATCTTTCCTTGCCTTAGCTTTATCACCATCGGTGCTGTCATCATCGCTACCATTGTTATCATTACTATATCATTGTTGTTATTATCATTATTGCTGTTCTTGTTGTTGTCGCCATTATTATCATTATTGCTACTATTATCATTATCATAACAATAATAATGATAATCATGAGTATTATTATCATAAATATTATTAAAATTATTAGTATTATGAATTTATTATCATCATTATACTTATTATTATTATGATTTATCATTGTTATTTTTAATCATTATTATTACCATCAGCATTATTATTATTGTAATTACCATTACTACTATTATAGTAAAGAAGTAGTAGTAATATCATAATTTCTACTTATCATTCTTGTCATTATTGATATTAGTAATAATACCAGTATTACCTTTCTTTGATCACCATCGTCACCTTTTAACATTAGTATCATTCTTACAGTCACAATTATTACCGAAAACAATTTTTTTCTCCTATTTGCACATAAATGAGCTTCCTTTTTAACATCACAAACTCACATTCGTCATAAAGTTAACACGATGAAAACCCCGGAGCACCTGAATCCTCCATTTCCATATTAACCCTTTCTCCTCAAACAGCAAACGTGAATGTATAAGGGACGAAACGATGATAATTCATGGTAATTAAGAGCATCCGGGGCTTGTTTGTATCCTCTCCTGACGCGCCATGAAAGACATGTGTTAGAGATTCATGGAATGGAATATATGATATATGTTTCTCTCCCCGGAAGCAAATCAGGAGAGTATATGTGTGTGTTTTTGTTTGTGTGTTTGTGTGCGTGAGAGAGAGAGAGAGAGAGAGAGAGAGAGAGAGAGAGAGAGAGAGAAAGAGAGAGAGAGAGAGAGAGAGAGAGAGAGAGAGAGAGAGAGAGAGAGAGAGAGGAGAGAGAGAGAGAGAGAGAAGAAGAGAGAGAGAGAGAGAGAGAGAGAGAGGTGGGGGGAGAGAGAGAGAAGAGAGAGAGGTGGTGGGGGAGAGGGAGAGAAGAGAGAGAGAGAGAGAGATGAGAAAGAAGAGAGAGAGAGAGAGAGAGAGAGAGAGAGAGAGAGAGAGAGAGAGAGAGAGAGAATGATGAGTGTTATGTGCGTGTTTGTGTATGTTCGTTTGTGCGTGTGACAGAGTGAATTTGTTTTGTTATGTGTATTTATGTGTCTGTGTGTGTGCGTGAGTGCGTTTGTTTGTGTACAGGTGTATGTGAGCGTGCATGTATGTGCATGCGAGACGCGTACATAAGAGCGACACAGACAGAAAAGTTTGCATGGCTAAATGTAATGAAAGTTAAATAGAACTGCAAACGAAAGAATCTGAGAAAAGAAATCGTCACATGAGAGAGACGAAAAAAACACGTGACTTCCCTCTGACACAGCATTAAGTACTGAGCAAAAATCATGAGGATATTTACATTTATTCTGCCTTTCTGCGTGGAATTGCTAAAAATCGGAGACCCTCTTGGAAGCTGACAAAGCTGATGCTAAATATTTCATGTATTGTTTTTTTTTCTGTTTAGTCTTTCTCTCTCTCTCTATCCACTTTTTTTTTCTATTTCTCCATTTCTTTCTTTGTTTTTTTTTCTTTAACAGTCTTCCAGTCTATTCCCCCCAACTGTTTGTCTCTGTCTTCCTCTCTCTCTTTCTCTCTCTTACGCTCTCTCTCTCTCTCTCTCTCTCTTCTCTCTCTCTCGCTCTCTCTTCTCTCTCTCTCTCTCTCTCTCTCTCTCTCTTCTCTTTCTCTCTCTATCTTATTTCTCTCTCTGTCTGTCTATCTCTGTCTTCCTCTTCTCTCTGTCTGTCTGTCTGTCTCTGTCTCTCTCTCTCTCTCTCTCTCTCTCTCTCTCTCTCTCTCTCTCTCTCCTCTCTCTCTCTCTCTCTCTCTCTCTCTCTCTCTCTCTCTCTCTCTCTCTCTCTCTCTCTCTTTCTCTCTCTCTGTCTATCTTATTCTCTCTGTCTGCTATCTATCTGTCTGCCTCTCTCTCTCTCTCTCTGTCTCTCTGCTCTCTCTCTCTCTCTCTCTCTCTCTCTCTCTCTCTCTCTCTCTCTCTCTCTCTCTCTCTCTCTCTCTCTCTCTCTCTCTCTCTCTCTCTTTCTCTTTCTCTTTCTCTCTCTCTTTCTCTCTCTCATACGCACGTGCTGACTCGCTCGTTCTTTCCGTCTTTAGTTTCATGTATGTAGATTTCAAAGAATATTTTTCTCCCGCCAACGACAATTTTGTTCCTCAGAACGTCGAGACAGAAAATAATTCCGAAGCAGGAAAACCCCTTTTTTTAAATAAAAACGTGGCGCCTGTTAGGTTAGTCATGCAGCGTCATGAAATTTCAATGCGGCGTTTTAGCAAGTATGAACGCGCCGGCTTTTAGGAACCGGAGGAGGAGCAGCGAAGTCAAAATTCCCGCCAAAAAAGAATATGCTCCGCTTTGCCGTCCCGTTTCGGATCGGTTTTCGTTTTTCGTCTTTTTTTTTCGAGGCGCAAGAGAAGAATACGTGTATATATAATGGTATGTATGTACATTGATGGATGATGAATGCAAAAGTATAATGATAAATGCGTAAAAAAAACTAAGAAAATATATATAAATGTGTATCTAATCCTTGATTTCTAACCCGGAACTAACCAAGAGTATCGATTTTTTTTTTTTTTTTTTTTTTTTTTTTTTTTTTGAATGGATATCATTGACAATGAAGAGAGATTCGATTTTCAATAATGTTAATAGTAATGATAAAGATATTAAAGCTAAGAATAAGGTAATAGAACAAAATCAACAGAACCAGTTACACAGAATATAGACGCCGTTAAAAAAAACAATAATAAGAATATTTTGTTAACTACAATAAGAATATTTTTTGGATCCTCCTCCTTCAAAAAAATAAACGGATTGTTATACATTCTCACAAGCATGTCTGCGAATAAGGAAAGAAAGAAAAAAAGAAAAAAGAAACTGAAAGAAAATTGAAATTGCGCGGAATTTTGCTCGGCTCTCAGTCCATTTTTCTGTCTTCCTCGTTTTTTCATTTCACTTCTTCCCACCTTTATCGCCGTTTCCTTTCTCGCCTCCTCGCCTCACCGCCAGACGCGAGACTAATCGGCGGCCGCGGGGTCGTTAGGCATTGCTGTAATTAGGGGGGGCGGGGGGGGCGGAGCGGGGCTGGTCCTTTACCGAAGCGAGCTGCGAGGCGTCGTTCGCTCCCGCAGCTCTCTCTCTCCTCTTCCGTCGAGCCTTTTCTTATTCCCATCTTTATCGTTCGTGTTCTCTATTCTATTTTTTTCTGTACCTTTTCTCTTTTCTTTTTATTTTTTTTATCTCGTGACCTTTGTCTCTTTTTTTTCTATTATTTTCATCTCGTTATCTTTCTCTTTTCTTTTCTTTTTTACTTTTTTCTTTCATTTCGTTATTTTTTTCTATTTTTCTATTCTTTTCTATTTTTTCCGTACCTTTTCTCTTTTCTTTTCTATTAATTTAATCTCGTTATCTTTTCTCTTCTCTTTTTTCATCCCGTTACCACTTTCTCTTTTATCTATTTTTTTACCTTTTATATATATACTTTTATATAGATTTTATATACTTTTATCTATATTTATTATTTTTATATATATTATATATTTATCATATTTATCTTTTATATCTATAACCTTTATCTATTCCTTTTACCTGTTACCTTTTCTCTTCTCTCTTCTCTTTTTCCTCCTCCTTTCGCAATCGGGTTTAATATTGATTTAACTCTCGGTTCCCTGCTGCAGCTAATAATCTCGATAACAGGTTGCCGCGCGCCAATTACTGCAGGAAATAATGGCGATAAATTTTGCGATAAAAGCTGGCAACAATGACCGTGGAAATAATTATATTAATGATGGAAATATTGCCGGGTTATTAAACGCGTTGATAATAGTTTGTTTGTATGCATGAGTGAATGTTTATGTTTGTTTAAATTCGCACCCGCATGTATGTATTTACATATGTATGAGCACCACACACTCACACACAAATATATATATATATATATATATATATATATATATATATATATATATATATATATATATATATAATAAATTATATATATACATACATACGTACATACATACATATATACATACATACATACATAAATAAATATAGATAGATAGAGATACATATATATATATATATATATATATATATATATATATATATATATATATATATATATATATGTATATATATATATATATATATATATATATATATATATGTATTATGTATGTATGTATGTACATATATATGTATATAAGTATATATACATATTTATTATAATCATCGTTATTGTCAACATCACTGACAATGATGATAATATCATCATAAGTAATTATCAAAATCATACATGATGATAATCATCAAAAATTATTAACATATTCATCAACAGATGATATAGTATTACAGTGCTCGCTATTTTTGTTATGACCATTGCATTAACAGTTATGATTATAGGGGGAGCAGCAATGGTAATAAAAATTGTCATTGTCAGCACCATAAACAGAATAATAGTCTTGATTTGCTTCTGCTTTGGCTAGCTGGTGGATGATGATGATGAGGAGGATGAGGATAATGATGATTGTAAGATGATGATGGTGACAGTAGGTAGTAGTATGGTAATAATGTTAGCAGCAGCAGTAGTAGTAGTAGTAAAAATGATAATAATAGTAATAATCATAATAACAAAAGTGATAATAAAAATAATAATGATAAAAACAATGATGTATTAATAATTAATAACAATAATGATAAACAGATAATAATAATAATAATAATAACATTAATAATAATAATAATAATAATATTAATAATAATAATAATAATCATTTATAATAATATAACGATTTAATCCATCATCATCATCATCACAACAACAACAACACAACAAACAAAACCCCGACGCCCCGAACCCGACGCCGCCCCCCTCACCGACCCCCACCGCCCCTGACCCCGCCCCTCGAGACGGGGTCAAAGGGACTGGTTCTTCGCCGACTGTTTCCCCGAATAAAAGTTTCTCGGCTGACCTCCTCGACGACACATAAAAGGCTTAACAGCTGCTCGCCTGACTATAAAAGTTTGGGCTGTTAAAGTCTTTGTGACTGCTGGGTGAATTTGGCTGCTGTTGTTGTTATTATTATCGTTATTATTATTATTATTATTATTATTATCATTATTATTATTATCATCATATTATTATTATTATCATTATCATCTCATTATTATTATTATATCATATTAATTATTATTAATTATTATTATTATTATTATTATTATTATTATTCATTATTAATCTATATTATTTTCATTATTTTATTCATTATCATTATTTATTAGTATTACATTATTCATTATTATTATATAGTATAGTAGTAAAAGTTGTAGTATTGTTATAGTTATCATTATCATCATTTGTTAATATCATCATTCACTGGTTCACACTATCATTATCATTATCATTATTTCTCATTATCAGATTATTAATCAATCATTATAATCATAATTATCATTAACATCACTACTAATCCATTATCATTAATATTATTATTATCATTATCGTTACCATTATCATTATTACTATGATTATTATTATCATTATTGTTTTGTCATGTCTGTCATTACTCATTACTAGTTTTCAATGTATCACAGTTACCAGTTTCGTAAGGAATTGTTAACGTAATTGCAGTGGTTTGTTGTTACTGTTAAAAATGTTCGTCATTATCTATGCATTTTGTTAGAGCTACGATTCCCCACTATTATAAACGTAATTTTAGTCTTGAACTAAATTCACTATGACTGTTGTTGAAAGTTTTCGATTTCCTAATATTAAGAATGTAGATTGGAAGAATTAGTAACACATCTTGCTTTGAGAGGAAATATTAATTTTCATTACTTTATTAACTTCCTTGGCTAAATTTTAATACACTCCTAAAGTAACTGTTAAAGCAATACAGTTTTAACACTGAATTATCACATTAATCAACGTGCAAAATAGTTTACCTGGAACGTCATGTACCTAAACCAAAACAAACACGACCCAACGAGAATGCTGTCGCCCCAATTAAGTCAGATCTCTACATGTTTTCATATACACGAACAACCTCCCTGTCAGCCCATTTTGACATTAATTTTGTTCCTTCATCATAATTCTGTTCCAAATAAAGCGCCAGCGAGGTCTGCCGTCTCCCGCCCTCTGCGCATGCGCGTGGGGGGAAGGTTAGCTGTGCTGGCTTTAATCAAGGGCTAGAGTTCGCATGGCGTCCGTGTGTTGTCTCTCTTTCTCTCGCTTGTGATCTCGTCTTATGATCTCGTCTTGCAATCTGTGCAAATCATGCGTCTCTTCTAGCAAGGGAGGGGTTATGGGGTAAGGGGGAGGTGCGTGTCCCCTTCGTAAGAGATTATTAATAAAACTTCCTGTTCTTACTTCCAGGTGGCGACGATGTACTGCTCCTCTGGGGTCGGTACTGGGGAAACTGAAATGTAACTGGGGTCGGTACTGGGGAATGTAACGGCCCAAAAGTTATTGTTTATTTGAAGAATAGAACATCAGATTTGTAGAGTTTTGAAAATGTGTGAAGGAAACAATGTTTACGCACAAAATCGTTCGTTCTATAGCCATTATAAAGTTGAAAAGAGTACATTTGCAAACATTTTACTTTTTCAACGATCTGTATGAAATTGATATCGATTTTACTGTACATTTACAGAGCGCAATGCAGATATAGTATACAAAAAACTTGAGTGTCCATACTTAACGTCTTTCACCCCAGAAAAGGGTAAGAAAATACTATATTTTCAGTTTGTTTTTCGTATGACTAAAATTATTTATCTCTTTATTTATCTATGCCAATGTCTTTATTTATCTGTCTATCAGTATATTTGTCTATTTATCTATCTGTTTACCTATCTATCTGTTTATCAATCTATTTATTTGTCTACCTGTTTATTTATTTGTTATTTTATATTCATTTTCAGTATCATTAATTCCTGCTCTCTAAACTTTGAAAAGAAACACAAATGATTTCGTACGAGAGAGAGAGAGAGAGAGAGAGAGAGAGAGAGAGAGAGAGAGAGAGAGAGAGAGAGAGAGAGAGAGAGAGAGAGGAGAGAGAGAACCCAAGCAAGAAATAAATCGCAGTCGTCCCTACCTCCTCTTCTCTCTCCAAACCCGAAAATCCAAGGAAAAAACAAACCGAAAAAAGAAAGAAAAAAAACCACAGCGCAGCGCCCTGGAGTAAACAAGCGGCCCTCAAGCTCTAGGCCTCGGCGCTCGCGGTTCGGGGCTTCATAACGAAGGTTCATTAAGCGCCCGTCGGAGGTTCATTTCGCTCGCTTCAGGGGTCCATTACGAGCCCGGGGGTCCACGCTGGAAATCCGACCCCGTGGCTAAAGTTTCCCGCTCGGAGCTCGACTGATGTGGGTGTTATTGTAATCAGGTCGGATCGCAGTTCGTTGGTGCGCGGGAGGCAGGGAGGGCCTCGGGTTTTTAACGGTTTTTTGTTTTTTCTTTCTCTTTCCTTATTCCTTTCTTATTCCTTTGTGATTGGGTGGATTTTTCTTTTTTCTTTCTTTCTTTTTTCCTTTTTCCTTTCTTATTCCTTTGTGATTGGGTGTTGGTATCACTTTCTTTTCTCTCTCTGTTGTTTCATTTTCTTCTGTTTTGTTTGATTCTGATTTTTATTTTCGCTGTGTGTGTCATGGTACAGATAGAGAGCGATAATAAAAAACAAGAAATAAATGCAAAAGTGAAAATGATAAAAAAAATAGATAAATATTGCAAACCTTCAGCTAAATGAAGTAGCCATAGCCTATTTACGTATATTTTTTTTCAAAAATTACTTTCATCCCCTACAGATCCAAAAAAAATCTAACCTAACAGGAATACTCATCAAAGGAAAAAAGTAAAAATAAATTACTCGATGATTACACGTTCCTAATTCCAACCTACATAACTAGATCCATTTAATTGTATTTTTTTCTCGCTCGTTTTTTTGTAAAATCTAATATTTACTGACGTCCATTAGTAAGAATTTTCTGCCGTGTTTTCACTTCCGATTTTGTTTTTTGTTTTTCCCACGGTCCGGGGCTCCCTGCCTCCCCCCCCCTACCTTCCCTCCCTCCCTTCCCTACTCTCTTCCCTCCTCCTCACCCTCTCCCTCCCCGACCCTTCCCTCACTCCCTCCCTCGTCCCGCCTCCTCCCCCCACCCCCTTCCCTCTTCCTCCTCCTCCCTCCCACCTCTATGCCCTTCCTGCATTTAATTACTAGCTAATTAATTCCACTTGTTCTGTCCCTTTAATTAGCGGTTGGGATTAACTACCTCTCTATATCTCACATTCCAACTTTGACCGGATGAGGAATATTTTCTTTAGGTTCGCCGTCAGAGGATGCGTCCTCTAAATGGGATTCGTATTTTCCTTTTTCCTTTTATTTCACTTTATCATTTTATATCTAGGGATCAAAATCGTGGGTTAGAATTGGTGTGTGTTGTTGTTGTTGGTGTTGTTGTTGTTTTTGTTATTTAATTCATTAATTTATCATTTATCGCAATCATCTGAGAAGACGATGGCAGAGGAAGGGAATACGTGCGCAAAGTACCAACGACAATGGCGGCGACAACACAGAGCAAAATATACTCCTTTACAAATACACACACGACACTCCAGGAGAAATCCAACGGAGTTAAAAGCATAACCAACAAGCTAAGTTATGGAGAGCGAAGGGGCGCGTAGCAACGTCCCTTCAACTGCCTCGGAGCCACGACTCAAGCCCGAAAGGAGTGCCACGCGCAAACCTCTTGATCTTTTGGCGAGTCGGGCTTCGGCCAAGAGGACCAGCCCGCACCTGCGCCTCGTCTCGCCGTCACGTGCCGGGCACGGTCGCGGCGCGATATAATAATATATATATATATATATATATATATATATATATATATATATATATATATATATATATATATATATATATATATATATATATATATATATGTATAGTTACCGTATATTTATATTGATCAAAAATATATGTTTTGCAAAAAGTGTCAGTAATCCCAAATCACTCTACACTGTATTCCATTGAAAGAAGCAATTTGCAATGTATCAATTGTAATAATTAATAATTCCTCTGACATATTTTGATAATGGTCCGCGAGGAAGCAGAAGAAGGTGGATGAGAAAACATGGCAACGTCGGGAGAAACGAGAAGGCGAGACGAAGAGAAATGAGAGAATAAGACAAGGACGAATGAGGCGTAATGCAAGGGGAAATAAAGTTGCCAAAGGTAAAGTGATTTAGAAATATATCGTTAGCACTCGCTTTCTTTCTTTTCTCCCTTTCCTTTGCTTTCTTTTTCGTTTTCTTTTATTTCTATTTCTATTTTTACTTCTATTCTCTCTCTCTCTCTCTCTCTCTCTCTCTCTCTCTCTCTCTCTCTCTCTCTCTCTCTCTCTCTCTCTCTCTCTCTCTCTCTCTCTCTCTCTCTCTCTCTCTCTCTCTCTCTCTCTCTCTCTCTCTCTCTCTCTCTCTCTCTCTCTCTCTCTCTCTCTCTCTCTCTCTCTCTCTCTCTCTCTCTCTCTCTCTCTCTCTCTCTCTATTCCTCTCTCTCTCTCTCGCTCTCTCTCTGTTTCTAAACACCAAAGGAAGAAAAGGAATGATGATTTAGCAACTGAAACATAGACAGACAGCAAATAAACAGCTGTGACGTAAAGCAGACATGGTAACCGACCGAAGCAGCAGCCAAACATGTCCCAGACGTGTTATTCAGCGGCACAGGGTAGCTACGGGGGGAAGAATTAAGCGAATTCATTGTTATTGTTATCTTTTCTCTCCCTGGTTAGCTTATCATACCTTCCCCTCTTCTCGTTTTCTGTTATTTTTGAGTCTTGGGTTTTCCGATTTGTTGTTATTGCTCTTTCTTGGTTCCTACTCCCTTCTCTATTCCTCTCTGACTGTTTCTTCTCTTTTCCTTCCTTCCTATCTCCGCTTTTCCTTCTTCAATTACCACTTTTAATTTCTCCTTTTCTCTCTCCTACTCTGTCTCTCTCTGTCTGTCTGTCTGTCTCTCTCTCTCTCTCTCTCTCTCTCTCTCTCTCTCTCTCTCTCTCTCTCTCTCTCTCTCTCTCTCTCTCTCTCTCTCTCTCTCTCTCTCTCTCTCTCTCTCACTCTTCCTCCCTCCCTCCCTTTCTCCCATTCTCCTCCCTCTCTC
>NW_020872420.1:1368001-1373001 GCF_003789085.1 Penaeus vannamei
TTTTCTGTACATTTCTGTACTTTCTCTTGCTATCCTTCTCTCTTTCCTTCCCTACCTCTCTCTCTCTCTCCTCGTCTCTTCTCGTCTCTCTCTCTCTCTCTCTACTATACTACTATATTATATATATATATTATATATATATATATATATATATGATATATATATAATATTATATATATATTACTATATATACAAATATGTCTGTCAATACACCTATTCTATCTGTCTACTTATTTATTCTATACACCTAATCTATCTGTCTATCATACTTATTCCACCTGTCTTATCTATGTCTGTCTCCGCCTCTCTCTCTCTCTCTCTCTCTCTCCTCTCTCTCTCTCTTCTCTCTCTCTCTCTCTCTCTCTCTCTCTCTCTCTCTCCTCTCTCTCTCTCCTCTCTCTCTCTCTCTCTCTCTCTCTGTATGTGTTCACGCGACCATCAGCTTTCCCCGACGGCCAGCACAGGCCAGAGCCAAGGACAAAGGCTTCACTTCGGCGCTGACAGCTGGGACAGGACTGCGCCGAAAGGTTCTCTTGATCTTTGAATTTTCCCGCAATTTGTCAGGCTTCGAGAGCTGTGTGGGACGGGAGGGAATTGGCCGAATCTTTGGAGGCCAAGGATCTGTGAGGAGGCTCTCTCGTGGCTTTGTGTTTTTTCTCTCTCTCTCTCTCTCTCTGTCTCGCTCTTGCTCTTCTCTCTCTTTCTTTCTTTTTCCTTCTGCTGTCTGTCTGTCTCTCTCTCTCTCCTTTCTTTCTTTCTCTCTCTCTCATTCTCTCTCTCTCTCTCTCTCTCTTCTCTCTCTCTCTCTCTCTCTCTCTCTCTCTCTCTCTCTCTCTCTCTCTCTCTTTCTCTCTCTCTCTCTCTCTCTCTCTCTCTCTCTCTCTCTCTTCTCTTCTTCTCTTCTCTTCTCTTCTCTTCTCTTCTCTTCTCTTCTCTTCTCTTCTCTTCTCTTCTCCTCTCTCTTCTCTTCTCTTCTCTTCTCTTCTCTTCTCTCTTCTCTTCTCTCTCTTCTCTCTCTCTCTTCTTCACTGTCTTCCATCTAAACCTTCCCTGCCACGTGTAAACTCCCATCAACCCTCCCCTCCCCCTCCCCCTTCCCACTCCCACCTGGTGCAATTGCAGATCTATTAGTCGGTCTGTTTGTGGTTTCGTTTTGCATCTTGAACAGGAAACATTTTTCTCGAGAGTGAACAAAATTTTTAATTACGTGTGAAGAACTTTTAATGATGATGATGATACCCTTCATTTTCCCCTTCCGAGTGGCTATATGACAGGAAGAAAATAAATATTGTTTAAAAGAACCGATATATCAAGAAGAGAGGAATTCCTGCATGACAATAAATCAAAGGAATAAAAAAAAACGACAGATAAACCAAACTATGAAAGAAATACGAACACGTTAATAAAACAAAAGAAGTACGGTCCCACGCATCCATCCAGAGTACAATAACTCATAGGGACCCATACCACGTTCCCGTACAGATATTCTGTGGGATTTATATCCTGTTTTTATTACATCATCCTCGGCAGGATATATTTCACGCATCTACAGGAAACGTCTTTGTATTCGATGGTCGATCTCGCATAAAACCGCATCTCGGGCTTGATCTCTCACGTCTGGGCGGGCGCGGCTGAGACGCTGTGCTTATGCGGCGCTGTTTGTTTGTGTCTGTGGAGAGGGGTTGGGGGAGGAAAGGGCGGCGGTGGGGTTGAGTGTGTGTGTGTGTTGTGTGTGTGTGTGTGTGTGTGTGTGTGTGTGTGTGTGTGTGTGTGTGTGTGTGTGTGTGTGTGTGTGTGTGTGTGTGTGTGTGTGTGTGTGTGTGTGTGTGTGGTGTGTGGTGTCTAGGTGTACATACGTTCACAGTGAAATGATTGAATTCAGAAACAAAATCAGTGCAAGCATTTCATATTTCTCATATTACCGTCATATCTCAGTAAATGCCATACCTAAATACCTTCCCTATTAGAAATAGTCCCTATAGGTAACGGCTGTTCTTTTCCTGCTGGCACTGCTGCCAACTGCTGACACCTGCTGACACCGTGACAACAGGAGGGCGCTTATCTTCTTGTCGGAAATTCCCGAGAGGGCTTGCGTGGGCGACGCCAACCCACGAAGAAATCCAAGGAATAAAATAATACATCTCCCGCGTTACGACATGAGCGGCGGGCGGCTTACGTCCTACTTCCGCTGTAAAACGCAGGGTCTCCTTCGCTGGGGAACAGAAGGGGAAAGAGGGGAGGCCTCGCGGGCGCCGATGAGGGCGTGGCAAGCAGGGAGTCACGAGCCTGATGGCCCTTCTGGCTCGGAATGTTTTGGTCTCGGGTTTTGTGCTTGCTTTTGGTAAGTGCTGCGGGTAAGCACACACGCGTACACACACACACACATACAAATACACATGTGCGTATATATGTATATATACCCATATGTATGTATATAGGTAGATAGGTACATAGACAGATAGATAGACAGATGGATAGATATACACTTAAGCTTAGGTAGCTTACAGTTAACGTATAATTGTGCCATCAAAGGCGCTGGCACCGCACTCATTTTTCAGGAACCGTTGGCACCCATTCCTGAACAGGCTCCTGCCCAGATATGAATGGATATGTATATACACATGTTTGTACACACACACACACACACGCATATATATATATATATATATATATATATATATATATATATATATATATATATATATATATATATATATATAAATATACATATTATAAATATATATATATATATATATATATATATATATATATATATATATATATATATATATATATATATATATATATATGTGTGTGTGTGTGTGTGTGTGTGTGTGTGTGTGTGTGTGTGTGTGTGTGTGTGTGTGTGTGTGTGTGTGTGTGTGTGTGGTGTGTGTGTGTGTGTGTGTTGTATGTGTGTGTGTGATGTGTATAAATATATATAATATATAATATAATATATATATATATATAATATTAGAATATATATAATATATATAATATATATATATATGTATATATATGTATAATATATGTATATATATGTATATATGTATATGTATATGTATATATTATATATTATGCATGCATATGTAAATATAATATTATATATATATATATATATATATATATATATATAATATATATTAATATATATATATATATATATATATATATATATATATATATAAATATATTATATGTATATATATATATATATAATATATATATATATATATTATATATATATATATATACGTACATATATATATACATATCAGTGTACACACATACACACACAAAAGTAAATCCCCTAAAACACGCAAATGGAAGAGAGCGAAGGCATCCACGCACCACACACAACATTCTATCATTCTGTTGGTCTTTTAAAATATTTGCAACAGCACTCTGGGTTCGAACCGCCTGTTTTTATCGTTCATAAAACATGGCGAGCTTTACGGAGATGATCCTTGTACTGGATGAGCCATTAAGTGGAAACTAATTTTTTTTTTTAAATATTCATCATGGCAGGCGGTGTAATGGCGGCGTTTGTTGGTTGGTTTATTGTGTCGGAAATACATTCAAAATCTTTGTTTACATTTTTATAGTATATTAATTTCGAAGTTTTTTTCTTCGATTTCTTCCTACTTGTGTGTATATCTTTATTCTTTATTTTCCTCTTTCCCTTCTTATCTCATTCGTCGCCACACGCGTCCGCGACAGATACAAAACAAAACAAAAACTAATCGCGCCAGAAGCATCAGCCATTTCCAAACCCCATTCAGAGGAGACGAAAGAAAAACAAACCATGATTTAATGCAACTCTAATAGCACCTTAGTTAAAGAAAGAAAGGAAGGAAGAAGAAGATATCGGCGGACATTAGTCACCGTTAAGATTTCTTTCGTAAAATCTTTCCCGCGAAAAATGTTTTTCCTTGCGCCGCCGAGAGAGCGAAGGGGAGGAGCCTCTGCTGTTCCCTGGAGATTTATCACGTGACCACTCTTGTGTAAGCGGGAAATACGAAGGAAGGAGTGAGTTTTGCTTTCCACCATATCTAAATAAAACGTCAGGCTATAGTCCTTATCAAAATAAGGATGTTCCTCCTTAAGTATAAATCAAAATCGAGTGATTTATGTTTATATGAAATACAGAAACACACATATCTCTTGTTTTTTTGTCTTTACGCATCTAGCTTTTGTTTTTATACCCTTATTTTTTAGTGCAAATATTAAAGTAGAGCAATATTAGCTCTGTGTTGATTCCATGATTGCCTTTTTATGCCAACGTCAAGGAGAGATATGCTGCAGAAAAAAAAACATATCGTTCTAGCTTTCTCTGTTTTGCCTCTCACTCAAATTGTGCGCCAAGGAGTTTGAAGCATCACACACAGGATCTGCGACAGAATCACGCAGAATTGATACACGCGTGTCAGTATATGCCGTGTGCTGAACGGGAGTGTCTGCTGAGTCGCCCTCTGACCAAAGGTTATTTTGTTCTTCCTGAGGATGCCTCTGACCAAAGAGAGAGAGAGAGAATGAGAGAAGCACATGAGAAGAGCGTGACAACCATAAAAATAACATTGTAAAATATTGCCTGTGTTTTTGTGATCCATAAATACACACGCGTACTCATGTGTACGTGTGTGTTTCATCGCCGTGTCGCATGTTTGTGTTTTTATTTCCATTTCCAAAGAGGCAGGAACACGGATTCATTTCGGGTTCTGCGCTAGGTCTTGGCTGGGGTCTGTGCCTCTCAAGGACGGGGCCTCGTCAAAATAAAACGTGGCTTTTTCATACGTTCCTCCTAATGTTCATCCTACAGCGACCATTGGTGTGCGTGGAGTTAGATTAATAGGTTTCAACTTTAATGCATTTCTCTGCCGTTCTTGCGAAGACTAATGATTTAGTGTCAATGTGTTTTTATGTATACTGTACATAGTTAAATCATGTTTTATATTCATACTCGAAATGAGGCTTTCCAACGTTTTCTCTTCTTCTTT
>NW_020872420.1:1378001-1388001 GCF_003789085.1 Penaeus vannamei
AAGGGGTGTTGTTGGTGGTGGATGGAGGGGGAGGGGTTGAAGGGAGGGAGGAGGGGCGTTGGGAGAATGAGATGCTGCTGGTAAGGGGGTTTGAGGAGGGGAAGGAGGAGGATTGCGGGAGGAAGGAAGTGGGAGAGAGTGAAGGGGGAGAGATGTTGCTTGTAGGTGGGTGGGGGAGGAGGAAGGGGGGGAGAGGAGGGAGGGAAGAGGGGGATATGCTGCTGGTCGGTGGGTAGGGGAGGGAGGGAGTAAGGGAGGTGCTAATGGTCGGGGGAAGGGAGAGGAGGGGGTGGGAGGGATGGAGCTTTGGAATGGGAGCGGTAAAGGAAACGGGCAGAGGAAATGAAAGGGTGAGGGAGGAGAAAGATGCCAGATATGGGGATATGATTAATTGTTATGGTTTCAAGAAATAGCAAATCTCTTTCTCTGGGGTAAACAAAGACAGAAACAAACAGACGGATGGTCAGAGAGAGAAGGAGAAAAGGGAAACGGGAAAAAGAAAACGAGACAGAGGATGCGAGAGAGAAGAGAAAAAGTCCCAAGCAGTTACAGGCCCCAACCGACGAGTTTTGGTGTTGTAAGCGACTGCCGTCAAGAGCTTATCAAAACAGATGGGAACGAAGGGAAAACTCGTCTCGGTAATGCGAGCTCGCCCCAAAAAATAACGAAGCGAACATTGCCGTCCCCTGCAAACACACACCAATAAATGATGATTTAAAAGCGCAAACTTAGTCTGTTCATAATAAAGTTTTATGTTTTATGAGTTCCCGAAAGAGAGGGAGAGGAAGCAGGGTTACGAAGTGGGGGAAGGATGTAAGAAGAGACAGTTCAACGGCAATATTTCCTCCATTAACAGTTCTTAACCATTTTGACGCGACATTCTTTTTGCACTGATACGTGTGCTTCTTGTATGATTAGAATAATGACATGCTAATCAAATATTAATTACGCGAATGCGTTTGAGGCCATGAATAATTTGATTATAGAATATTCATCCATAAATACCGAACAATGTGTCTGATTTCAAAATAATAAATGGCATTTCCATCAAAAATGATAATGATGATGATAGAAGAAACACAGTAAAATAGACAAGAACATAGTTTTCAAATAGGAGAGATTTGTCCAGCAAGAGTTTGGAAAACGATATACTTCCCCTTGAATGAAGAGAAATAGAAAGAAAATCACATAATTGGGGAGAGTAGCATGTGAACTGGGAAGGAGAGAGCCCAAAGGGACAGAACCAAAGAGCTCCGTCTCCAGCTCCTCCCAGCTGGCTCCCGAAATCGAAAACTCAATTTACAAACTCCTAATGAATATCACGTTATCACTGATGGCGCATTAGCATCAACAGACCATTATGGTAATCTAATTGACTGTCTCTTCCGTTGACTCAAAAAAGAGACGTCGAGACGCTGCCTGCAAGATTCCTGCCAAGTTTCATTTGAGAAAAACGGTTCGAGATTCCTTTAATGCAAGATCTATGCAAATGAGATGGAGAATTTTGAGTGGGTGGAAGATGTTGCCGGCAGTGAAGGTGATAATGGTATTGATAATGATGATCATGCTATTGATGGATTTTGAGATGGTGGTTTTGGATATAGATTGAAATCGTTAGTTAGTTATTATCCTCACTGTCTTTTGAAAACGTGGCTTCTCTATTCCTGGCCAACAACATTCGCATTTGGCTTGTCTTATGAGATTCACGCAGATCAATTTCTAATCCTCGAAATTGTTAAACAGCAAAGCACATGACCTACGAAACGGATGACCCACTAAGAGAACCGCTGAAAGGAGCCTGAAAGTGAGAAAAACTCAAGCATGAACCCAACGCTGTCTTCACCTGCGTATTTTTTTTAACTTTATCGTGTAGTTTACGTCTCTAGATCCCACGATGCCTCTGGTACATCATCCCGTTCAATCTGTGTGGTCGTTAATCCAAGGCCCAGTTTATCAAAAGGTAGAAGCATAGCAGAAGCAGAGGACAAGGGCGTCTGTGCGATCAACAGATTTAGGGGCGATTAGCAACGCAAATCGATCTGGCTGAAGAGTAGATGCAAAATCCTTGTCGTTGCATCCTACACGTCTCCGTTGCCTGGGCCTCGCGTTGCATTAACTGACACGCCAGTGAATATTGATTGTTGCAGACTATATCCTGTCCGCAAAACATTCGCGTGTTTTAGAATGTCATTTCTGATTTTAATGAATGAATTGTTTCCAAAATGGCCTTGATGGAAATTTGCTCGTATTAAAATGTTTAGCTTCCCACGGCTAAATGGAAGCCTTTGTTTTATGCCTTCACAAAATTTGAGCGTATTGTGATCTCAGTCCAGGCTTTCCATGATCCAGGAAGAGCTATGATTTCCTGGACCGAAAAGATCAGAGAGAGATTTGCAAAAACCAATCAACTCTCTTCTCAACACAGACACACACACACACACACACACACACACACACAGAGGGAGAGAGGGAGAGAGAGAGAGAGAGAGAGAGAGAGAGAGAGAGAGAGAGAAGAGAGAGAGAGAGAGAGAGAGAGAGAGAGAGAGAGAGAGAGAGAGAGAGAGAGAGAGAGAGATTAATAGACAGACAGGCATACAAATGCCTTTTCGTTAACGAACAATTGGCCAAACGGACTCACCGTCGACAAACACGATGCCGAATCGATGTATCACTGCCATATGAATAATAAAAACAGCATGCTGTAGTTGTTGCACTTCAAAAAAAATGCACTAGACATAACAAAAGCATTGTGTTACTTCAGTTTCTACAAAATAGAAATGCAACAAAATTATGTAAAATATAGTATGATTCTTCCTATTGTTTTCGATTCAAAATAGGTAAATAAGATATGATAAAAGATATTAATACTTAGATTTCCATAGAAGAAAAGAGAAGCAACAAGCCACGCAAACTGCAGCTTCAGTGAACTTCGCTCAACAGCTGTGAGGGTGACGGGAATGTGCGGTTCGAGGACGAGCGGTGCCGTGTTTCTCCTCCGGCGGTCACTCCCGGCGACCTGGAATGACCCGAGCAGAGGCTAGCTCGAAGCAGTATCGCCTTGCTTCCCAGGTGTAGTTGTTTGTGTGGTTGTTTGTCTCCACTTTGGCCGGTGTTTGTGGAGGGCCAGTGTTAGGTAATCTTAGTACAAGGATAATTCTCTCATAATGCTCGTTAAACCAGTTCAAGCTCTCCGTTTTATACCTGTTAGTGAGGTTTCAAAGGCTTTTAACGGCGGGACTCATGACTCACTAACTGAGTTTCCTTAGGTATTTTGAGACACGATAGAGCGACAGAAGAAACAAGACAGAGGCGAAAGAATGAGAGAAAGTGCCGGAGACCGAAAGATTCAGCGCTGAGTCCTAAACCCAGAATCTACAGGGCAATGATATTAAATAGGTATACGCTCGGCTCGCGGAGCCATATATTTCTCCGTGTCTGTTCGCATCCACCTAGTAAATTTAAAATAGATTATTCGCGCACCATCCCGTTTTCTCCATCAGCGCCCGCATCATCTGAAAATCGTCGCCCGCATCGATTTTTTTTTTTCCCAAAATGCGCCCAAAAATCCCGCCGTTCGCAAATGTCTTCGCAATCACTCGGGCAAAACCCAGCATTTGGTCGGGGCGCGCAGAACGAACGAGGGTCGACCTGACAACACGTTCCATGAGGCGCTGCGTGGCGAACGGGGCGAGAGTCGGAGGTCGTTCGCTCGCCTTGCAGCCGTTTGCAAACAACCAAACTGACCGCCACTGAGAGCCTTAAAACTATGGCTGGTCGAACTGCAACGCATGTTTCGATTTACCTTTCGATCTTTATTAGTCATTAAGTGGGGAAATATGTACCTGTGGCACCAGTGGCTCTTGAGGAAACATGATGAGGAATCTGTCTCGAGCTGTAAAACGCAAAAACTCAAACCTCCACCGATTATTACGTTTATTTTCCATTTAAAAAAAAACATTTTTTGTACACGCAGAGCCGTCCATCTTATTGGCATTGCCTATAAAATAATCTTATTTGGCCTCGACGCAATAATTCAAAGAAAGAAAGAAATCGCAGCAATTGAATTTTAAAAAGTTCTGATGATGAGAGAGATTTTTTTATTCAATCGTCTTCATGTGACAGGAACTGCTTAGACGCCCACGATTGCAAATGCATTTCTCGAGGTTTTTTCGCTTTTATGTTTGTGACAAGTATCTTTTATTCTGATATACTGGTATTAGTGTTATTTTCCTTACCACTTACCGCTGCCGCTATCTGCACACACACACACATGACACACACACACACACACACACACACACACACACACACACACACACACACACACACACACACACACAACACACACCACACACACAC
Source organism: Penaeus vannamei (assembly GCF_003789085.1). Taxonomy (NCBI): domain Eukaryota; kingdom Metazoa; phylum Arthropoda; class Malacostraca; order Decapoda; family Penaeidae; genus Penaeus; species Penaeus vannamei. The sequence goes on from NW_020872420.1 coordinate 1,382,361, forward strand.
ACACACACACACCACACACACACACACACACACACACACGTACACACAACACACACACACACACCACACCACATGTGTATGTGGTGTGTGTGTGTGTGTGTGTGCGTGTGCGGCGTGTCTGTGTGTTGATGATGTGTGTGTGTTTGCGTGTGGTGTGGCTGTGCTGTGTTGTGTGTGTGTGTGTGTCTGTGAGTCCTGTGCCCAATATACAGCACACATTTTCATCAAGTGAGCGTCATGTTTGTGTCTATAATTAAAATTGATCCGTTATAGATAAAAACCTTTAATTAAAATTCCGAAAATCCCATCAAAGCAACTCTGCGCTATGGATGATGTCAAAATTCCAAAGATGATAATAAATGTATGAATTTATTCTGATGCACGAGCAATGGTGCGGCTCGCTTTAACGTTATAAAGTTTTGGAATAACGAGCCGACCTGAACAGAAATGAAATTGAAGTCGTTCGCATAGTAATGATAACCCGAAGTCGATTTTTTGTTTATTCATTTTTGCGCATTTGAAATAGGAAAAAAAACGGTAATTATTTTTTTTAATAATAACTTTCGAAGAGTTGTTCTTCCGTTTGATGAACACTAGTTAAAAAGAGCTGAAATTATTACACAGTTTATTACTTTTATTTTTATTATTTTTTTTATCATTTATTATTTTATTTTTCTTTTTTTTTTTTATTTTATTATTTTATTTTATTACAGTTTTATTACTGAAATTACTGAAATTACAGTGATTATGTAAGTACATATATAGATACGCGAACAGTATACACACATGCATCCATGCACACACGTACACAAAGGGTAATAGAGTAAATAATGGGAAAGTCAGTCTATTTGGTCTTGGTGTACGTTTGGTTTAGCTGCCAGATGCACAATGAATACTCACTGTGAATGGAAATCACTCTGTTGTTTTAACCCCTTGCTCTGTACCGACTATAGAAGGAGTTATGCTGTTTTATTGGCACACTTATGTATCCTATATGTTTTTGAAATAAGGATGATACATTTTTTCAAGGGCGGGCCATTGGGGTTCCCTTCAGGTAGGGGTGGGGCTATCAGTGCCCACAGGTAAACAGGAGTTAGATAGAAGAAATTAATAATTTTCCTGTTTTTTGTTTGCTTTTTTGTTTTGTTTTTCAAATATATAACGTGACAAAGGTCTTTAATTCGCTTGACTCGTGTGTTAAGTAAACTGATTGTTTTTACTTCATCAACCAAAAAATCTTTACTTTATGAAAATAGTCTCCTTGGCAAGTGTTGCAAAAGGACTAAATAGCATCATACTTGAAATTATGTCACTCAGGATGTGAAACTAATTTGTAATGATTACAATAGCTGAAGCTATAATTCTAGATGCAATTAACATGCATAGAGAGAGCTAAACATGAAACTAAACTAAGCCTATCAAGAAGGAAGGATAGAAGTAGTTTTCCATAGCAACACCACACAGGTGTACACCACAGTGGCTGCATTAAGACTTAGCTCTTGATTCTGTGCCTTTTCTAGAAAATATTTCGTATATGTATTGTTGTTGAACAAATCCAATCCAGTGTATCAGGCACACTATGCGCCAACTTACGCCGTTTAGTGTTCACAGAATTGTTGCTGTGTGACAAAAGCCCTCTTGACTGAGGCTGCAGAATAGTAGAGCCTGCGAGACCCTTTCGAAGCTGCAGAATAAGTAAACCCTTTGTCATCTTTTTATACTATATAAGCATTGATTATAGCTGAAAAAATAGTAATATGCGCCACCACTTTAGAAATTTCCTATATGTTTACCGTAGCATGTCAAGTCATTTATTGAAGTAGGACAGGTGATTAAAATCTTTGCACTTGTGAGTCCTTTACCTGGATGCCATATTTGAAATAAAAACAAAACAGCCATTCCCAGGGGAAAATGGGCGCGATCACATACACACACAGGCAGGTTCAAGCACACATTATTCACATGTGCGTGTGTGATAGCACCCTACTTTATGGGAATGGCTGCTTTGCTCATCTTCCAGATATGGTAGAAAGGAAAGGGTCTCACGGTTTGGAGCAGCGACTTTTCCTTTCTTTTGGAGACTTTGCCTTCAGACTGCTCGAGTGACACAGACACAGAGACTGTTTCATACGAGCCAGAGCCACTAGACGATTCACTTACGGAGAGGCACAAGCTGAAGAAAACCAGTGTGTGATTTACACTGATCAAGCAGCAAATACAGCAAGGCGATGTGGAGTGTGAACTTGGAGTAAAAGGGACAAAGAAGGATAAGGAAATGGCGAACAATGTAAATGAATGTAGATTCAAAGGTGAAAAAGAAAACCAGGGCTTCTTCAGTTCCATGTCCGAACTCTCAGTTTCGAGAGATGAAGATTGCTCACTCGATGTTCGATTTATCACACACACTTTATTTCAAGTTCAGAAATTTGTATGTCGTTCTGACACGGGGATGAATGAACTGAGAGTAGGTGCAAATGTTAGGAAGGACGTAGTAAATAAACCTACAAGCCATAGTTTACTTGCACGGAGGCGCCGCACACAACTGGAGAAATGGGCTCATCCTCGCAGAGAACTCTGGAACGCGGCCCGAGCGCCATATCTGAGATTATGAGTAGTATGGGCCTTTCAAGTTATGGTATGTTACAAAGAGCTGGAGGGGCCGAGAAGGGCGATAGACATGAGGACTTCGACTTGAAGGCGCTGTTCTTGCTCGTGCTTTTCTCTCCTCGCCTCTCGTCACTAGTCGTGCACTATTATTTATGTAATCAACGTTATATATGGTGGTTGTGGTGGGTCAGGTTTCCTTCGTGTGTGCTCGTTAACCGTTATTCTATTATTATGAATTCTTATTTAAGTGACAACTTTTAGGTATTCTATTCTTATATTCATGTTTTATCTATATTATGTTATAATTATATAATATTAGTACTATATTATCTATCTTGAGTTATTATACGCCTGATCATTAATACTAATATTATTTATTATGTATACTTATATCACGTACTTATACCTTTATACTCATATATGTGATAAAGTTTACTTATATTTATACTGTAGCTATACATATAGTTATATATTATATCTATTATTACTCTATCTAAAAAGAAAAATTATACGACCTACGCAATAGAAAATAACAGGAAAATAGGGATTACACGATTAAGCGATGGTCTGTCGAATGGTTAATGCCGACATATAAATAAAGTCTGCATAAAGAGAGATGATGCATAGATGAAAGAGTGAGACGCGACCACTCAATTGAAGAAGAATCTTGATCATAATTGACAGGACACTACATTAGAATCCGATAACGCTATTCGCCAGCTAGACGTTTTTTTAATCTTGTCGATTGCGTGGTTGTACACAATAAAATTGAATTTTTGCACCTATTGTCGAAATCCATATAGTCATTTTCCCAACTAGCGAAATTAACGATAACACCTGAATCGCTATTCGTAGTTTTGACTAATTATCCGGGATATATAATTGTTCCATATCATAGACACAAATAAAATGGCTTCCCACTTCACATCTACTAACAAGAGAAAATAGCTAAATATAAATTAATGATAACTTATGATGACAAGGAGTGGTTGAGATACTTATTTTGTTCTCACCATGACCGTCCACTAGATAGTAACAAAAGTAAGAAGGAAGGGCGAGAAAGGGGAGCGATAAAGGGGAAGGAAGAAGAGCATATCACTAGATAAATTAGCACAGGGAGAGAGGAAAGATAAGGGACATATAGAAGAGAGAGAGACAAAAAAGAGCATCAGAAGGGAGACGAAAGAAGAGAGAAAGCAAATCACCGGCAAGAGAAGGGAGCGTAGAGCACAATCTGAGAACAGAGAGAGAGAAGAGAGCGAACGGACACACTTATTATTCTTTGTCTTTATTGTATTGTCCATTGCGGAATTCTGACATACATACTCAGAAGAAATATATATCTTAGCGTTATAATTGATCAATATCAATATCATGCTAAACGATATCATATCACGAAAATAGATATTGTTCTATTCCGATTTTTTTCACCTACACTCTATGAGAGATCGCTGGCGCGTCAATAGTGCATTACCTATTTCAGTTCAGGTCCAAACGCAGCCGGCCAAGAATCGAAACTGACACAGACCTCTGCTACAGATTGTTTAGACTTAGATAACTTATGAGCCAAAGCTTTTTGGCCAACAGGTCAGCCGAATAGATTTTCTCTGTGTCACATACAACCGGACTTCCCGTTTGTGCCAGACTGACACCTGGAATTTGCCATTCATGTGTCTCCATCTCGATATAAGAATATTATCTCGTCAGCACACCTAAGTGGTTGCATATAGAATACGAGGTAACAAATCTCCATCTGTGGCCTCTACAGGAAATATTGAGTTATATTCCATTCTCTCTTATAGCATGAAATCAGTCCCGAGGTTCATAACCTGAGTATTATCTCTATCTCTGCATCGGAACTATTCCAATCAATCGGGTTACATTCATGTTCCTGTGTCCTCTAACTCTTTCTCTCTCCGTCCTGCCTACTCTTTCCACTCTCTCTACCTCTTTTTTCCTACTATCCCGGTTCTCAACTCTCTCTTCCTCCCCCACTCCTTCTCTTCTCCACTCATCTCCCACCTCTGCCCCTCTCTCCTCTTCTCTCTCTCTCTTCTCTCTTTTTCCGTTTTCTGTTCGTTTAATTCTGAGGAGGGGGGGGGGGTGGCTTTCGGAGGGTAGCCATTTATCCCCTATCGCAGTATATTGAAGTCCTCACTCCTCCTGCTTCCTTTTTCCTGACTGCACTCCCTTTTACTACGTACTATCACTTTTCGCTCTCAGTCACCCAGTCACCAGATAGTCTTCTAACTTCTACTTCATTCTAAATCACCTTCGAGCTACCGCTCTCTTTTCTCACATCTCTCTTCGACTTACAGATACATGCCACTCCTTCGACTCCATAGAAAACACATATTATTACGTAAGCTCTACTCCGTCTATAACTCATTTCAAGCTACTCTCTCACTCTTCTCTCTTTACATCCTCGACTTATCTCATTCTCTGTCACTTCATTCAATCGCCATCATTCTACCTCCGCATGTCCTTCATTAATCTGAACTCGTTTCGCTTCCTCTCATCTCGCTTGCCCTCTAATTTACTTTATCATTCTCCTCTTTTCTCGTCTTACTAATCCTTCAGCACTCTTCTTATCTACGGTCATCTCTCTGCCTTTTTCAATCTACTCGCTTACTTCTCAACTGACAGTTCTCATCTCTCTAGGTACTACACTGCTACATATTCATTGAACCGCTCGGCTACCATCATTCTCAATACTCAAAACTGGCCGAAAGGAATGACGAAATATTCTCTTTTAGTGAATAATTTTCATTTAGGCTCGTTTCTACACTCTTCCCTGCACATATACTCTGGTCCGTATATGCTCCTTCGTCGGCTAGCTCATTGACTGCTACAGCGTCACTCGCCAATCTATATCTTTTCCTCCCCTCAATATGTTCTACGAGGAGGTGTAGCAGGCCAATCTCGTCGTAAGATAAGATATCTCCTGCCGCGCATTATGAATCTGCAATCTACTGTCTCTCCGTCTCATTTTACCGTGCTCGCGCATCTATATTCGCGCTTTGATACTCTTTTC
>NW_020872420.1:1395501-1428001 GCF_003789085.1 Penaeus vannamei
ACCGCCAAGGAAGGATTAAAGAGGATAAACAAAGCTAAAGGGCGAAGGAAGAAAGGAAAGAAAATGGGATAACAGATAACGAGGGAAACAAAAAGACGGAGAAAGGAGGAGCGGAAGTCGGTGGGGAAGTAGGGGAAGAATGGGGAGAAGAGGACGGTGTTTAAATGACATCTCCCTTCCCCTCTCCCTCTCCTCCTCCCTCTCCCTCTTCTTTCTCCTCCTCCCTCCCCCTCTCCACTCTCCTCCTCCCCCTCCCTTCCCCCTTTCCTCCTCCCTCTTCCTATCTCCTCTCCCTCCCTCACCCCTCCTCTCCTCTCCCCTCCTCTTCCTCTTCCCTCTCCCCTCCCCCCTTTCCTCCTCCCTCTCCCCCCCTCTCTCCTCCTCCCCCTCTCCTCCTCCTCCCTCTCCTCCCTCTCTCTCTTCCCTCTCCCCTCCCCCCTTTTCCCTCTCCCCTCTCCTCTCCTCTCCTCTCCCCTCCCCCTTTCCTCCTCCCCTTCTCTCCCTCTCTCCTCTCTCCCCTCCCTCTCTCCCCTCCCTCTCCCTCTCCCCCTCTCCCTCTCCCCTCCTCTCCTCCTCCCTCTCCTCTCTCCTCTCCTCCTCCCTCACCTTCTCCTCCTCCCTCCCCACGCCACCCCCGTCTCAAAGAACCAAGAAGTTGCCCTCGAGATCTCATGACTTGTCGCGCCATTTGTAAAGCTTCGGGGACTTCGAGGGAGCAAGGGGGAATTGGGGCTGCTAAGTGCTCGGGGTCGGCTGGGGGGAAGGGGTGTTGTTGGTGGTGGATGGAGGGGGGGGGTTGAAGGGAGGGAGGAGGGGCGTTGGGAGAATGAGATGCTGCTGGTAAGGGGGTTTGAGGAGGGGAAGGAGGGAGGATTGCGGGAGGGAAGGAAGTGGGAGGAGTAGAAGGGGGGAGAGATGTTGCTTGTAGGTGGGTGGGTGGAGGAGGAAGGGGGGTGGAGAGGAGGGAGGGAAGAGGGGGATATGCTGCTGGTCGGTGGGTAGGGGGAGCGGAGGAGTAAGGGAGGTGCTAATGGTCGGGGGAAGGGAGAGGAGGGGGTGGGAGGGATGGAGCTTTGGAATGGGAGCGGTAAAGGAAACGGGCAGAGGAAATGAAAGGGTGAGGGGAGAGGAAGATGCCAGATATGGGGATATGATTAATTGTTATGGTTTCAAGAAATAGCAAATCTCTTTCTCTGGGGTAAACAAAGACAGAAACAAACAGACGGATGGCCAGAGAGAGAAGGAGAAAAGGGAAACGGGAAAAACAGAAAACGAGACAGAGGATGCGAGAGAAAGAAAAAGTCCCAAGCAGTTACAGGCCCCAACCGACGAGTTTTGGTGTTGTAAGCGACTGCCGTCAAGAGCTTATCAAAACAGATGGGAACGAAGGGAAAACTCGTCTCGGTAATGCGAGCTCGCCCCAAAAAATAACGAAGCGAACATTGCCGTCCCCTGCAAACACACACCAATAAATGATGATTTAAAAGCGCAAACTTAGTCTGTTCATAATAAAGTTTTATGAGTTCCCGAAAGAGAGGGAGAGGAAGCAGGGTTACGAAGTGGGGGAAGGATGTAAGGAGAGACAGTTCAACGGCAATATTTCCTCCATTAACGGTTCTTAACCATTTTGACGCGACATTCTTTTTGCACTGATACGTGTGCTTCTTATATGATTAGAATAATGACATGCTAATCAAATATTAATTACGCGAATGCGTTTGAGGCCATGAATAATTTGATTATAGAATATTCATCCATAAATACCGAACAATGTGTCTGATTTCAAAATAATAAATGGCATTTCCATCAAAAATGATAATGATGATGAAAGAAAAGTAAATAAACAAGAACATAGTTTTCAAATAGGAGAGATTTGTCCAGCAAGAGTTTGGAAAACGATATACTTCCCCTTGAATGAAGAGAAATAGAAAGAAAATCACATAATTGGGGAGAGTAGCATGTGAACTGGGAAGGAGAGAGCCCAAAGGGACAGAACCAAAGAGCTCCGTCTCCAGCTCCTCCCAGCTGGCTCCCGAAATCGAAAACTCAATTTACAAACTCCTAATGAATATCACGTTATCACTGATGGCGCATTAGCATCAACAGACCATTATGGTAATCTAATTGACTGTCTCTTCCGTTGACTCAAAAAAGAGACGTCGAGACGCTGCCTGCAAGATTCCTGCCAAGTTTCATTTGAGAAAAACGGTTCGAGATTCCTTTAATGCAAGATCTATGCAAATGAGATGGAGAATTTTGAGTGGGTGGAAGATGTTGCCGGCAGTGAAGGTGATAATGGTATTGATAATGATGATCATGCTATTGATGGATTTTGAGATGGTGGTTTTGGATATAGATTGAAATCGTTAGTTAGTTATTATCCTCACTGTCTTTTGAAAACGTGGCTTCTCTATTCCTGGCCAACAACATTCGCATTTGGCTTGTCTTATGAAATTCACGCAGATCAATTTCTAATCCTCGAAATTGTTAAACAGCAAAGCACATGACCTACGAAACGGATGACCCACTAAGAGAACCGCTGAAAGGTGAGCCTGGAAGTGGAGAAAACCCAAGCATGAACCCAACGCTGTCTTCACCTGCGTATTTTTTTTAACTTATCGTGTAGTTTACGTCTCTCTAGATCCCACGATGCCTTTGGTACATCATCCGTTCAATCTGTGTCTGGTCGTTAATCCAAGGCCCAGTTTATCAAAAGGTAGAAGCATAGCAGAAGCAGAGGACAAGGGCGTCTGTGCGATCAACAGATTTTAGGGCGATTAGCAACGCAAATCGATCTGGCTGAAGAGTAGATGCAAAATCCTTGTCGTTGCATCCTACACGTCTCCGTTGCCTGGGCCTCGCGTTGCATTAACTGACACGCCAGTGAATATTGATTGTTGCAGACTATATCCTGTCCGCAAAACATTCGCGTGTTTTAGAATGTCATTTCTGATTTTAATGAATGAATTGTTTCCAAAATGGCCTTGATGGAAATTTGCTCGTATTAAAATGTTTAGTTTCCCACGGCTAAATGGAAGCCTTTATTTAATGCCTTCACAAAATTTGAGCGTATTGTGATCTCAGTCCAGGCTTCCATGATCCAGGAAGAGCTATGATTTCCTGGACCGAAAAAGATCAGAGAGAGATTTGCAAAACCAATCACTCTCTTACTCTCAGACAGACACACACACACACACACACACACACACACACACACACAGACAGACAGAGAGAGAGAGAGAGAGAGAGAGAGAGAGAGAGAGAGAGAGATTAATAGACAGACAGGCATACAAATGCCTTTTCGTTAACGAACAATTGGCCAAACGGACTCACCGTCGACAAACACGATGCCGAATCGATGTATCACTGCCATATGAATAATAAAAACAGCATGCTGTAGTTATTGCACTTCAAAAAAAATGTACTAGACATAGCAAAAGCACTGTGTTACTTCAGTTTCCACAAAATAGAAATGCAACAAAATTATGTAAAATACAATATGATGCTTCCTATAGTTGTTTTCAAAATAGGTAAATAAGATATAATAAGATATTAATACTTAGATTTCCATAGAAGAAAAGAGAAGCAACAAGCCACGCAAACTGCAGCTTCAGTGAACTTCGCTCAACAGCTGTGAGGGTGACGGGAATGTGCGGTTCGAGGACGAGCGGTGCCGTGTTTCTCCTCGGCGGTCACTCCCGGCGACCTGGAATGACCCGAGCAGAGGCTAGCTCGAAGCAGTATCGCCTTGCTTCCCAGGTGTAGTTGTTTTTCTACACTTTGGCCAGTGTTTGTGGAGGCAAGTGTAAGGTAATCTTAGTACAAGGATAATTCTCTCATAATGCTCATTAAACCAGTTCAAGCTCTCCGTTTTATACCTGTTAGTGAGGTTTCAAAGGCTTTTAACGAACTCGTAAGTGACTCATGACTCACTAACCGAGTTTCTTAGGTATTTTGAGACACGAAGGATCGGCAGAGAAAGCAAGACAGAGAAAAGAATGAGAGAAAGTGCCGGAGACCAAAAGATTCAGCGCTGAAGTCCTAAACCCAGAATCTACAGCAATGATATTAAATAGGTATACGCTCGCGCAGCCATAATTGTCTCCGTGTCTTGTTCGCATCCACATAGTAAATAAAATAAATTATTCGCGCACATCCCGTTTCTCATCAGCGCCCGCATCTGAAAATCGTCGCCGCATCGATTTTTTTCCCAAAATGCGCCAAAAGATCCCGCCGTTCGCAAAATGTCTTCGCAGTCACTCGGGCAAAACCCAGCATGCGTCGCGCGGCAGAATCGAGCGAAGGGTCGACCTGACAACACGTTCCGCGAGGCGCTGCGTGGCGAACGGGGCGAGAGTCGGAGGTCGTTCGCCTCGCCTTTGCAGCCCGTTTGCAAACAACCAAACTGACCGCCACTGAGAGCCTTAAAACTATGTCTGGTCGAACTGCAACACATGTTTCAATTTACCTTTCAATCTTTATTAATTAAGTGGAAAATATGTACCTGTGGCACCAGTGGCTCTTGAGGAACATGATGAGGAATCTGTCCTCGAGCTGTAAAACGCAAAAACTCAAACCTCCACCGATTATTACGTTTTATTTTAAAAAAAAACATTTTTCTACATGCAGAGCCGTCCATCTTATTGGCATTGCCTATAAAAATAATCTTATTTGGCCTCGATGCAATAATTCAAAAAGAAAGAAATCGCAGCAATTGGAATTTTAAAAAGTTCTGATGATGAGAGAGATTTTTTTTTATTCAATCGTCTTCATGTGACAGGAACTGCTTAGACGCCCACGGTTGCAAATGCATTTCTCGAGGTTTTTCGCCTTTATGTTTGTGACAAGTATCTTTTATTCTGATATACTGGTATTAGCGTTATTTCCTTACCACTGCCGCTATCTGCACACACACACACACACACACACACACATACATGCATACATACATACATGCTATATATGTGTGTGTGTGTGTGTGTGTGTGTGTGTGTGTGTGTGTGTGTGTGTGTCTTTGTGTGTATGTCTGTGTTCATGTGCACATATACAGCACACATTTCATCAAAGTGTGCGTCATGTTTGTGTCTATAATTAAAATTGATCCGTTATAGATAAAACCTTTAATTAAAATTCCGAAAATCCCATCAAAGCAACTCTGCGCTATGGATGAATGTCAAAATTCCAAATGAGATGTATAATAAATGTATGAATTTATTCTGATGCACGAGCAATGGTGCGGCTCGCTTTAACATTATAAAGTTTTGGAATAACGAGCCGACCTGAACAGAAATGAAATTGAAGTCGTTCGCATAGTAATGATAACCCGAAGTCGATTTTTGTTTATTCATTTGTATGCATTTGAAATAGGAAGAAAAAACGGTAAATAATTTTTTTTAATATAACTTTCGAAGAGTTGTTCTTCCGTTTGATGAACACTTTAGCTAAAAGGAGCTGAAATTATTTTTATTACTTTTATTATTATTATTATTTTATTATTATTATTATTTATTTTTTTTTTAGTTTTTTATTTTTATTTATTTATTTATTTATTTATTTTATTATTTTTTTCATTACAGTTTATTACTGAAATTATTACTGAAAGTGACAGTGATTAAGTAAGTACATATATGGATACGCGAACAGTATACACACTCATACATCCATGAACACACGTACACAAAGAGTAAGGGAGTAAATAATGGGGAAGTCAGTCTATTGGGTCTTGGTGTACGTTTGGTTTAGCTGCCAGATGCACAATGAATACTCACTGTGGATGGAAATCACTCTGCTGTTTTAACCTTTTCTGTACCGACTATGGAAGGGGTTTTGCTGTTTATATTGACACACTTATGTATCCTATATATGTTTTTGAAATAAGGATATTTGATACATTTTTCAAGGGCGGGCATTGGGGTTCCCTTCAGGTAGGGCGGGGCTATCAGTGCCCGTCAGGGAAATAGGAGTTAGATAGAAGAAATTGATAATTTTCCTGTTTTTTGTTTGCTTTTTTGTTTTGTTTTTGAAATGTATAACGTGACAAAGGTCTTTAATTCTCTTGACTCATGTGTTAAGTAAACTGAATGTTTTTACTTCATCAACCAAAAAATCTTGAATATAGTCTCCTTGACAGGTGTTGCAAAAGGACTAAATAGCATCATACTTGAAATTATGTCACTCACGATCTGAAACTAATTTGTAATGATTACAATAGCTGAAGCTATAATTCTAGATGTAATTAACATGCATAGAGAGAGCTAAACATGAAACTAAACTAAGCTTATCAAGAAGGAAGGATAGAAGCAGTTTTCCATAGCACCACAGCACAGGTGTACACCACAGTGGCTGCATCTAGACTTAGCTCTTGATTCTGTGCCTTTTCTAGAAAACATTTCGTATATGTATTTTTGTTGAACAAATCCAATCCAGTGTATCAGGCACACTATGCGCCAACTTACGCCGTTTAGTGTTCACAGAATTGTTGCTGTGTGACAAAAGCCCTCTTGCTAGACCCTTTCGAAGCTGCAGAATAAGCAGAGCCTTCGTCATCTTTTTATACTATATAAGCATTAATTATAGCTGAAAAATAGTAATATGTCATTTATTGAAGTAGGACAGGTGATTAAAATCTTTGCACCATCCAGTAGGAAGGAGCTTTCGCTGCCCTCCAACTTGTGAGTCCTTTACCTGGATGCCATATTTGAAATAAAAACAAAACAGCCATTCCCAGGGGAAAATGGGCGCGATCACATACACATACAGACTCGCTCAAACACACATTATTCACATGTGTGTGTGATAGCAAGCACCCATACTTCTATGGGAATGGCTGCTTTGCTCATCTTCCAGATATGGCAGAAAGGAAAGGGTCTCACGGTTTGGAGGGCAGCGACTTTTCCTTTCTTTTGGAGACTTTGCCTTCAGACTGCTCGAGTGACACAGACACAGAGACTGTTTCATACGAGCCAGAGCCACTAGATGATTCACTTACGGAGGCACAAGCTGAAGAAAACCAGTGTGTGATTTACACTGATCAAACAGCAAATCCAGCAAGGCGATGTGGAGTGAGAACAAAGAGGGTTAAGGAAATGGCGAACAATGTAAAGATCGTAGATTCAAAGATGGAAAAAGAAACCAGGGCCTTCCTTCAATCCTTGTCCAAAACTCAGTTTGAAGATTGCTCTGATGTTGATTTATAACACAATTTTTTAGAATAAAGTCATCCAGACAGTTTGTATAATGCTCACGTTTACATGTATCAATGTAATTAAAGATAAATTAATAGTTATTCTAGGCATAAATGTAATTATGGCTCATCTGCGGCTCCATTCTATTTATCTGTATTGGCCTCAAGTAATGGTATTCAAGAGCTGGCCGAGGTAGGTGAAGAAGCCTGCCCATTCTCTCTTTCTCTCTCCCTCCCACTCTCTCTCATATATATGTATATATATGTGTGTGTGTGTGTGTGTTTGTGTGTGTGTGTGTGTATGTATATATGTTATAAGCATATATATATATATATATATATATATATATATATATATATATATATTATATATATATATATATATATATATATATATTATATATATATACAAAGAAAAATATAGAGCTATATATAACAGACAGATAGAAAAAGATAGTGGTTGTCGAAGGTAATCGACAATAAATAAATGGAAACAGAGAGGATGCAAGAGAAAGAGAGACGCAGAAGAGAACTGAAATTGCGACTCGTATCCGAAGCTTCGCCAGCTAGACGTTTTTTTAGCTTTCGTTTCGTACAATAAAAATGATTCTGCCTATTGCTCGAAATCCAATATATCATTCCCAACAGCGAATTAACGATAACGAAACGCTATTCGTAGTTTTGCACAATATCGGGATAATAATGTTTAAGACAAAATAAAATGGCTCACTTCACATCTATAACAATGCAAAATAGCTAAATTAATTATGATACTTATGATGACAAGGATATGTTGATTACTATTCTCATGACGTCCACAGATAGTCAAATAGAAGGAAGGGGAGAAAAGGGATGGAAGGGGGAGGAGAGAGGGAAAGAGAAAGGAGGGGAGAAGGAAAAAAGGGAAACAGAGAGAGAAAAAAAAGAAACAGAAGGGGAGAGGGAAAGAAAAACATAGAGAGAGAGAAAGAAACCAGAGAGAGAGAGAGAGAGAAAGAGACGAACGTTCACTTTATTTGTCTTTATGTATTGTCATTCGGATTATGACTACAACTAGAGAATTATATATCTTTGCTTATATTGATATTTCAACCATTGTCAACATCCATATCACTGAAAATGATATTGTCATTGTTTTTTTCCACATGAAAGTCGCGGCCTCATATGATCCTCTTTCAGCTCAGGCCAAACGAGCCGGCCAGAACAGCTTCACAGTCTAGACAGATTGTTAGATTGATATTGCAGCTGCCTCGCGTCCGATTATCTCGTCCTCCCGCTGCCTCTTTTCTTTGTCTTCGTTAGATTTCTTCCATGTTGCTTTCGGGTAATCCATCTGCTACTGGAATTAGTTCCATTCTCTGGCTAACTGAATCTCTCGGCTCATATCCTGGTATTTCTCTATCTCCTCGGCTCCATCAATCGTGTTACACAGTCGTTCCTCTCTCTCTTTCTCTCTCTCTCTCTCCTTCCACTCTCTCCTCTTTCTTTCTCTATCTATCTCTCCCTCTCCCTCTCTCTTTCTCTCTCTCTCCACTCTCTCCTCTCTCTCTCCTCTCTCTCTCCTCTCTCTTTCTCTCTCTCTCTCTCTCTCTCTCTCTCCCTCCCACTCTCTCCTCTCTCTCTCCTCCTCTCCTCTCTCTCTCTCTCTCCTCCCTCTCTCCCTCTCTCTCCCTCTCTCTCTCTCTCTTTCCTCTCCCACTCTCTCTCCCTCCCACTCTCTCCCTTCCTCTCTCTTCTCCCCTCTCTCTCCATTTCTTTTTATTCCTCTTTACCGCTGTCCCTCTTGGGAGAAAATCACCCTTTGTCACGTTTTCGCCTCTCGTCTCAGAGACATTCTTATCACTAAACTTTTTATTTTTATAGCTCGCTGTCGGTGCCTCCTCGGCCTGACCTTTCCACGTTATAGAAATAGAGAAAGATAAACACTAAACAGAATAAGTAAATGGCAAAATCAGAGGTGAACATAAATCAACATATATCCAGATACAAAAAAGGTAAGACAAAAAAAACAAGAAAAGAAAAAAAACATTGAAGTAAAATTGACAAGCAGAATATATAAAGTGAACGGGAAAAGGTGTGAAGCGCCAGAGGATAAAAATTGCAGGAGAAACCCATGGCCAGGGATGACATTTTTACGAACTCAACGGCGATGTGAGTACTAGGACTTAGGTTCATAACTCTACGGGCGGCCATCCGTGTTTCAATAGCCAATGCACTTGTCTTATGTAACAATATAGATAGAGGTAGAGATGAGTAAAGATGCAATATATATCATATATGTATATATATATATATATATATATATATAATATATAGATAGATAGATATATAGATAGATAGATAATATAGATATATATATATATATATATATATATATATATATATATATATATATATATATATAATATAATATATATAATATATATATATATATATACATATATATATATAATATATATATATATATATATATATATATATATATATATATATATATATATACATATAATATAATACGTATACATATACACTAACATGCAGACATACGTCACACACACAACGAACACACGAACGAATATATGTATATATTTATGTATATGTATATAATATATATATATATATATATATATATATATATATGTATATATATATATATATATATATATATATATATATATATATATATATATATATATATATATATATATATATATATATATATGTATACATTGTGTATACATATATAGACAAATAGAGATACAGTTCATAAAATATATTTCATATTCCTCACTTCTTATTTATTCCTCCATCGCTGCTCCGACCGCGAAAAGGCGAGAACAAGCGAAGTGCGATCGGGTGCTCAGCTGAGGGCGCCGAGCCGGAAAATTCTTAAGAACGATTAGAAGTGATTTACAAGGCGGCGGCAGGCAAGAATGGGGAAGTTTGTGTGAATCTCAGGCGGTTGTGATTTACAGCGCCAGAGCCTTGAGGAAAATGAGAGATAGAATTGAATGGAAGCAGATTATCAACCTTGTTGTTGCGTCTCTTTCTCCATCTCTCTTTTTTTTCTCTCTTTCTTTCTCTACATATGACATATATTTATACATACATATTATACACATACATACGTATATATATATGAAGGGAGCCCGGCCTGTGTCGACTCGATCAACGTGTGTCCTCACCCACCGGCGCCATCTGCAGCAGTAACCTCCGGGCGACAATCTCACCCTCTCGCGCCTGGTCGAGCCGCCGAGCCTCGGGTGAGAGGTCGACACGTTAGCACTGTGCTCCTGAGGGTGAGGGGAAGGGGCGAGGAGGGAGGATAAGAGAGGGAACGAGAGGTAAAGCGATGTACGCGAGGCAGGTGAGGACAGGAGAACGGAAGCATGTGTATATATATAATATACATATATATATATGCAATATATACATATATATATATATATATATATATATATATATATATATATATATATATATATATATATATATATATATATATATATATATTATATATATATATATATATATATATATATATATATATATATATATATATATATATATATATATATATATATATATATATATATATATATATATATATATATATATATATATATATATATAATATATATATATATATATATATATATATATATATATATATATATATATATATATATATATATATATATATATACATTTATACGTGTATATATACATACATTTATATGTACGAGCGCGAGTTAATGTCTGCGTGATTTTGATTCCCGATTTATTAATTTCCAGAATCTGATCATCTATTAATGAAATAACGAATTGCATTACACTCATCAACTCTCATCGGAGCCGCTGATTGGCCGGCGGATTCATCATCAGGTTCCGGCACAGAATAGCGTTTCGTTTCCTCCGCCGAATCCATTGATATCATTTCTACCCCGAACGCTAATATGTCCGCAAGAAATAATAAAATAACTGATGCAAACGTCCTTTACAACCAATAGGAAGTTTTAAAGGCGATCTGGACGTGTATCGCCGAGGTAATTAGGGTGAAATTCCCGCCAGATTCCACGTGCCTTTGTCGGTATCTTCCCGTCGGGTGACTTTTGCTTGCTGTTGCATGCGTCAGGTGTAAAGCAGTAACGTCGTTTAATTGGCACAGAATCTTGTTACCTTTTCGTCTATCTTTGTTTTTTTTCTCTTATTCTATTTTTCTCTTTTTTTTGTCTTTATTTCTCGGTCTTTGTGCGTATCTCTAGCTATTTGTAATTTATACTCTCTCTTTCTCACGTTTTTTTAGTATGTCTGTCTCGTAATTTGTCCTTTGCTCTCTCTCTTCATCTGTCTAGCTATTCACCTATCTGTCTGTCTTACTTCCTCTTTATCTAGATATTTATCCACCAATTTAGTTGTCTGCCTGCTTATCAATCTATCAATTTCTTTTATATATCTACCTACCTATCTATATAAATATATATATATATATACATATCCAATACATCTCTGCACGTTTGTTTACTTCCCTTTCATCTATCTCTCCATTTATCTGTCTAGCTTTCCGTCATGCGCAACATTCGCTAATCAAGCGCAATTTTTTTTTTTTTTTTTTTTTTTTTTTTTTTTTTTGCCTGGCTATACTGCGGCTTGAATTCAATTTTCTCGTGGCATTCGGACGCATTAAGCACAGATTTCCGTCGGGAGTGCGTGCCTGGATTGGTCTGGGGTTTCGGCTGATTTACAACGAATACAACGAATCCGATTTATATACGCACATCCTCTGACGCAACTCATCGCGGGGCCGTTACGTTTGCGAGAGATCGGTTTTCGATGGGGGAGAGGGGGGCAGGGGTAATGGGGGGGGGGTTGGTCTAGGGGAGTTGGGGGGGAGGTGGTCCTGGGGGGGGGGGGGGAGTTGGTCCGGGGTGGGGGGTTTGTGAGTTGGTACGGTTGGCTAGACAGATAAAAGGAGAGATAGATGAAAGGTAAGTAAACAATGTGCAGGGATGTATTGGATATATTATATATATTATATATATATATATATATATATATATATATAATATATATATATATATATATATATATATATATATATAATATATATATATATATATATATATATATATATTATATATATATATATATATATATATATATATATTTATATATATTATTATTTATTTATTTATCTATCTATTTATTTATTTATGTAGATAGGTAGATATATAAAAGAAATTGATGTGTAGGTGTAGTGTTGTGGGCGAGTTGGTAGGGAGGAGTTGGTTCGGGGGGGGGGGTTGGGGAGAGTTGGTACTAGGGGGGTGATTGCGTGAGTTGTGTTTCCTCTTTTATCATCTTTTTCCGTCTTTCTTGTTTGTTTGTTTGTTTGTTTTCCTTAGTCTATTTCTATGCTCAGTTCAGTATCTCTTTATTTATCTCTCTTTATTTTCTCTCTATCTTTCTGTCTTCTATCTATCTATCTATTCTTCTATCTCGTTATTCTTCCTTCACCTTCATCTTCCTTATGCCTTTCCATTTCCTTTTCTTCTCACTGCTCCTCCTCTTTCCACCTCTCATCCTCTCCCTCCCCTTTTCCGACACCTTCTTGCTCTCCTTCCTTCTTCCGCTCTCTCCTCCTCCTGGCCCCTTCTCCCCCTCTCCCTCTCCCCTCTCCCTCTCCTCTCCTCTCTCCTCTCGCCTCCTCCCTCCTCTCCCTCTCCTCTCCGCTCTCCCCGCTCCCCTCTCCCTCTCCCCTCGCCTCTCCCTCTCTCCTCTCTCCTCTCTCCTCTCCCCTCTCCTTTCTCTCTCTCTCTCTCCTCTCTTCTCCATCTCCCTCTCCCCTCTCTCCCTCTCCCCTCTCCCTCTCCCTTCTCGCCCTCTCCCTCTCCCTCTCCCTCTCTTCTCCCTCTCTCCCTCTCTCCCTCTCCCTCTCCCTCTCCTCTCTCCTCTCCTCTCCCTCTCCTCTCCCCTCTCCCTCTCTCTCTCCCTCTCCCTCTCCCTCTCCCTCTCCCCTTCCCCTCCCTCTGTCCTTCTCCCCTCTCCCTCTCCCCTCTCCCTCTTCCTCTCCCTCTCCCCTCTCCCTCTCCCTCTCCCTCTCCCTCTCCCTCTCCTCTCCCTCTCCCTCTCCCTCTCCTCTCACCCCTCCCCTCTCCCTCTCCCTCTCCCTCTCCCTCTCTCTTCTCTCTCTCTCCCTCTCCCCCTCTCCCTCTCCCCTCTCCCTCTCTCCCTCTCCCTCTCCCTCTCCTCTCTCTCCCTCTCTCTCTCTCTCTCCTCACTTCCTCAGCCTCCTTTGCGCGTCCCAGGCGTGAGTGACGGTTAATACGCCTTAGAAATTTACTTGCTTTTGCGCAGGAATGGGGCGGGGGATAAGCCCCTGTCTGCGTGCTTGAATACGGAATTGCATTTTACATACTCGTATACTTTCGGTAACATGACTTGCAGATTTTTTTTTTCTGTGTGGGCGTGTGTGGGTGTGGATTGTGGATGTGTATGTATGAGTGTGTGATCAATCAGTAATGTTTTTTTTTTCTTTTCTTTCTTTCCTTTTCTCTTTTGACACAGGGAAGGAAACAGTTTTTTTTTTCTTTTCTTTTCTTTTTTTTCTCCTTTGAGACAGGGAAGGAAACAGCGAAGAAGGAGAGGGAGAGAGGGGGGGGCGTCGGGGGAGGAGGAGAAACAGAGACACAGGTAAAGGTGGACAGAGACACATATATAGACAGAGAGGCATAAAGACAAAAGAAAAAGGAGAGAGAGGCAGAAAGACAAAAAGAAAAGAGAGAGAGGCAGAAAGACAAAAAGAGAAGAGAGAGATGCAAAAAGACAAAAAGAAAAGAGAGAGAGGCAGAAAGACAAAAAGAAAAGAGAGAGATTCAAAAAGACAAAAAGAAAAGAGAGAAAGAGAGAAAGCAAGAGAAGACGATACCGATGAGGCAAGCAGGGGCGGGGGCGCGGGCGTGCGTCTGAGGGAAGGCTCATTCTTCTTCCTCAAGTCCTCTGTCAGCCCGTGACGTCGGCAACCACTCCCATGAACCCACCTCGATCCTGAGCAAGATGGAGTAGCACTGATTCGCTATTCATCCCTGCGCTCAGGGCGTCTCGGCTTCGTTTTTGATCCGGTGGTTTTATCACCAGTTGCCAGTTCTCCGAAAGTGAGACCCTTTTTGTATCTGTTTTCTTTTTTTTCTTTTCTTTTCTTTTTTGTCTTTAACCGAAAGCTCTTCCGTTTTTGTTTTTTTGTTTTCTTCTTTTTGTAGAATTCATCCCTCTCTCGGTAATGGCCGTAGCTTCGCTTCAAAAGAGCAAAACATACAGCTGTTGATGTTACTAATGTTTTCCTGTTTTGGCTCCAGTTTTTTTCATTACATCTCCAAGAGAGTTATTCGCTTGACACGAATATATAAATTTCACATATTACTAAACAATATTTCATCTTCATATATTAATGTCTTTTAACAATCGTAAAATATAAGTTCATGGCGGGATATCACGAAAAACACACTAAGACAACTAGGATAATTTATGCGAAGGAGATTTATTGGAATACTTCTGTGGCCTGATAGCGAATGCATTCCTCGTGGAAGTAAAACGAGCCTAAATTAAATTTTCCTAAATATTTCGTCTCTTTCGGCCAGTTTGTTTAAATGTGCGAGCGGTTCAATGAACTTGCTTACTTATGGATACGTATATATACAGAATTAACAGATGTAACTGTAGACAGATTAGCAGCTAGCAAGTCAGATTAATAGATCGATAGATATGCATTTATTTCAGTATATATGCTTATTCGTATGTATAAATATTCTATGAGTCTGGCCTTTGGTAATCTGAAGAGACTAGTCGTATCTATTTATCTATTGACAAAATTTTCTGGCTTGTCATTATCTAAGGTCATGAAAGACGTATTCAATATACTGCGATAGGGTAAGGCTCCTCAAGCCCCCCCCCCCCTGATAACAACGAACATGGGATGGGGGGGGGGGGGATAGCCGTACGTCGTGAAACTCATAGCTCTGATTCATCTGTTTTTCTTTGCCTTTCTGACGATTTTTTTGTGTGTTATCCATTTCCATTTTCACCGAATCCGTTTAAAACTTCTGTTCCAAATTGAAGTTTCAAGCAGCTTCTCTGACCGGACTTGACTTCCACTCCAAGTGAGGTGGTCACTTCGATGGCTGGAATTTTGCCGTTCGAGTTTGCCGTTCAGAAGTATGTGGGCACGATTGCGGTTTGCAATTACGGATGTTTTACACTGCTTGGTAACATGCCCTTTTTTTATCAGTTACAGTGATTACCACACATGTACAGACGTCATATGATCATTCTTTTACATACTATTCTCAAACATGCAAGCTAATGTAGACTTTTACAGGGGATAGAGAGAAGGAAAGACTGGCAGATACACAGAGAAGGTAGACATACAGATAGAGACATACAGAAAGGCATTATAGACATAGAAACAGATAGAAACAAAGAAAGATAGATAGAAAGACGGCGAATAACCCCCCAGGAATGGCCCTCACACCCACCCAAGGAGTTCATTCTCCTCCTCCTCCTTTCATCTTCCTTGTCCTTAGTCTCTGGGGCATCGGGCGACCTGCGTGGCTATTCACTCCGCCTTCCACGCAGTTCATTCATCCCCCTGTCAAGCAATTCATGAATGGGTCTCGTCATTGCTGGTCCTCGTGGGGGCTGCGTGGCTTTGGGGGAAATGGTTGTCTTGTAAATGATTCTCAAAGAGAGGGGACGATTTGGCCAGGGATATGTTTATATATCTTTTGAGGATGTGTGTGTGCGTGTGTGTGTGTGTGTGTGTGTGTGTGTTGTGTGTGTGTGTGTGTTGTGTGTCTGTCTGTGTGTGTGTGTGTGGAAGGGCTTATTATCACGCAGTAATGGATGATAATTGATCTTCATCATCATTCATAGAGCTGTTAATAAGAGCCGTTATAACGCGTTAATATCCGTGTTGGGAAGAGGAAGGGTAGGTCTGCTGTGTGTTAAGGCTGTGTACGAGTGTGTGTACTAGTTTGTCTATTCTCTCTGTCTGTCTGTATGTCTCTCTCTCTCTCTCTCTCTTCTCTCTCTCTCTCTCTCTCTCTCCTCTCTCGCTCGCTCTCTCTCTCTCTCTCTCTCTCTCTCTCTTCTCTCTCTCTCTCTCTCTCTCTCTCTCTCTCTCTCTCACTCTCTCTCTCTCTCTCCTCTCTCTCTCTCTCTCTCTCTTCTCTCTCCTCTCTCTTCTCTCTCTCTCTCTCGCTCTCGCTCTCGCTCGCTCTCTCTTCTCTCTCTCTCTCTCTCTCTCTCTCTCTCTCTCTCTCTCTCTCTCTCTCTCTCTCTCTCTCTCTCTCTCTCTCTCTCTCTCTCTCTCTCTCTCTCTCTCTCTCTCTCTCTCCTCACTCTCTCTCTCTCTCTCTCTCTCTCTCTCTCTCTCTCTCCTCTCTCTCTCTCTCTCTCTCTCTCTCTCTCTCTCTCTCTCTCTCTCTCTCTCTCTCTCTCTCTCCCTCCCTCCCTCCCTCCCTCCTCCCTCCTCCCCTCCTCTTCCCTCCCTCTTCTCTCCCTCTCTCTCTTCTCCTCTGTTCCTCACCGAATATCCCTTCCCTTCCTCCAGCGAGGCAGCCGTTTTCTGTCATCATTTTAATGCTGATGAGTTGTCCAGGTAAGCCTCGTAATGCCTCAGTAATAAAATCATAATGCAGTAACGACCCACTTACCGGCATTTTTCCAGCTCTCGCCGTGGAATTAGTTAGTGGCTGCTCTTCGCATTGTCTTATTTTCTCTGTTTCTTCTCTTCTCTGTTTTCTTCTCTTATATATATTTCATTTGTTTTTCTTTTCTTTTTTTCTTTTTTTTACGTGTTTAGCTCTTCAACGACTTATCTGTCGTTCTGACTATCATCTGTCGAACATTCTCTCTCTCCCTCACTCACTCTCTCTTCTCTCTCTCTCTCTCTCTTCTCTCTCTCTCTCTCTCTCTCTCTCTCTCTCTCTCTCTCTCTCTCTCTCTCTCTCTCTCTCTCTCTCTCTCTCTCTCTCTCTCTCTCTCTCTCTCTCTTCCTCTTCCTCTCCTTTCCATGCCTCCTTCCCTACCTTCCTCTCTCTCTCTCTCTCCTTTGTTTATGCCTCGCCTCCGCCTCAAGCACATCCATTCTTCACACAAGCACAACAGTCCACATTCTCACTCCTTCTCATCCCCGAGATATCTGAGGCGCCATCAGAAAGAAAAATATCATCATAGTTAAAAAAAAAAAAAAAAGATAAAAGAGTAGCCCGGTAGCTTTCGCCGATCCCCTAACTCTACGATGTTTTTCTTGCCTTTTTATCAAACAAAAACCGTTCAAATTGCCTTCTATCTCACCTAAAATGGCTTTCATCTCCACTCTCAAAATCCTAAAATGGTCGCCTGCTCCCTCACAAAGATGATTTATCTCTTTCTTATGCATGATCGTCCTCGTAACTCACTTAAAGCAGTACTTCTCGCCCAAATATAGTTACGATCGCCGCCCATTTTTTATGCACGATCATTCTCGTTTCAACCCGCGTATAATGTGTTCGGGTCAACGTTATTCTTTGTCGATTTCGTTATTTATGCTGTCTGTTATCGTTATCAAATGCTATTACCGTTGTTTAATGTAAAGGCAAATTTACTGAAGTTTGCGCTGTATTTCGCGGGCTTTTGTTCCGTTTTCTTTCCTTTTCGTCTTTCGTTTTCTAACCGATAGCGTTGCCTTATCTGTTGTGATAACTTTTTCATTCTGTGTTTTCTTTTTCCTATTCTATTTTATTTTTTCCATTGTCATTCTCCATAAGTTTCACTGTTTATGTTATCTCTCGAATATTATCGATGTTCTGATTATTGCAAAAGCTTAAAGGAATTTGCTCCAAGTTTCATTGTCTTCTTTTCCTCTTTATCATGCTATCTCCTCCGTTTGTTGTTTTCTTTTTTCTTTTATTCTTTTTTCATTTTTTCTTTAAATTTCGGTCTTTCTTTATTCATTCTACTTCTGCGTTCTCTTTTACTCGTTCTTCTTTCCTCGCCTTTTTGTTTTTTTCTCTTTCCTAATCTTCTATTTCTCTCTCCCCTTAATTTCCGTCCTCTCCTTCCCTCATTTTCCGTTCTCCGCTCTCCTAATTATCCATTCCCTCTTCTCCTTAGTTCCCGTTTTCTCTCATTTTCGCCACACTCAAAGCGGATGCCCGATTCGGTGCATAAACGACCGGTATGAGTGGCTATTAGTGGAGCTTTACCTTCATATTGTTGCGTGTGCGGGCGTTGTGTGTATGTGTGTGTGTGTGTGGGGCTTGTGTGTGTGTGGTGTGTGTGTGTGTGTGTGTGTGTGTGTGTGTGTGTGTGTGTGTGTGTGTGTGTGTGTGTGTGTGTGTGTGTGTGTGTGTGTGTGTGTGTGTGTGTGTGTGTGTGTGTGTGTGTGTGTGTGTGTGTGTGTTGTGTGTGTGTGTGTGTGATGTCATTTGAATCCTTTTTCATCGGTTTCTTTGTTTCCTCACTTCCCTTGTATTTTAATCCCACTTTTTTTCTTTTTTCTTTCATTAAGAAAGAGAGAACGAGGCCAAGAAAAAGAACGAACGCGAGAACGTAAATAGAAACCGAGGCAGAGCGAAGGAAATAGTTCATCTTAATTAAGTTTCTTATTATCTCATTTTTCCGAGTTTTTCCTTTATCTCTGATTCTTTCTCTTTCATTTTAATTTACTGTCACTTCCCCAATATACATTTCCTATGAAAGTCTCTAACTGGGTTCAGATGTATTGTAGCATGAGTTGACATGATCTTTTGTGGCTGAGAAAGAAGAGACAGAGAGATGGATAAAGAGAGAGAGGGGAGATAGAGAGAGACCGAGACAGAGACAAACGCAAAGCCAGATAGACATGCAGAGAGAATCAGAGAAAGAGAGAGAAGAAATGAGATAGGGGAAAGGAGAAGATAGGGGAAAGAAAGAGAAAAGACGACAAAGAGAGAGAGTGAGGAGAAGAGAAGAGAGACGTTATGGAGGGGCCTGGGGGCTTTTACCCTCCCCCATGTAGCTCCCATGCCCAATTTTAGAACAGCAGAATTTCCAAAATCTTAAAATTATCTCGCAGAAGGACATACCCACCATAAGCGACATACGATTTAGCTTTGCTTAAGGGGAAAACTTTTTTTTTTTTTTTTTTACAGAACAGCCCTTACACATTTTTCATTCTTCCGTTTATAAAATTTATCCATTTTTTTTTCCTTCTGTGATTTTCTGGGGGAAAAAGGGAAAAGGATTGCCATGTGGAAAAGGAGGAAGGATGTTGTTGAGTTAAAAGTATTTTTTTTACTGCCTATACACCGAAAGAAATGCGAAAAAGGCAAAACAAAAAATATATATATATATAACGTACCACGTAGCGTCCTTCAGTTTTTCTTCTTTTTTGTTTTTGTTTATTTTTTGTATGGATTTTAAATCACATTCCGTAGTAAAAAATAAATAAATAAACAAACAACAAATAAATAAATACATAATAATGAAATTAGATTCAATTAATAATGTGTTCTTTATGTATTCTTCAACTCCATTTTCTTTAAAAGTAATTTGTGATTCTGTGGCCGTTGACGTTTATTTCTTTTTTTCTTCCTTACAGCTCCTCTTGACGGTTATCTCTGCTTATCCTTTCATCGTTTCTCTTCTTCTTGGGGGAAACGAAAATAGATATTCAGTATGATAGATAAATAAATAAACACACACACACACACATACACACACACATACACACACACACACACACTCACATATATATATATATATATATATATATAATATATATATATATATATATATATATATATAATATATATATATACATATATATATATATATATATATATATATATATATATATATATATAAATATATATATATATATACTATATATATACATATATATATATAGAGAGAGGAGAGAGAGAGAGAGAGAGAGAGAGAGAGAGAGAGAGAGAGAGAGGAGAGAGAGGAGAGAGAGAGAGAGAGGAGAAGGAGAGAGAGAGAGAAAGAGAATCTTCAGTCTGTATGCCCAACTTCATTTTTTGTTATACATGGAAAGCTGAGGAAAAATGTCCACACTTACAAAAAGCCAATAAAACGACGCACTGTGCTTTCATTTCGTATTCATTTCCCTGCGTTTTTATGGAAACTAACAAGATTTAACAAACAAAAAACACGACTGTCGTTTTGTGTTCGTTTTTATCCTTACCAAAAGCATAATTGGATTTCAAATTGGTTGAGAGGTTATTGAAATGGAGCAAATACACGGCGGTAAAACATTGCTTCGAGAATGATAAAAACGTGACTGAAAATTGTTACTATTGTTTGCGCATTTTCTATTAAACTAATTTTTGTCACTTCACTTTCTAAATACACTGAAAAAAATGATCTTTTTTAAAACATTTCAATAGGTGCTTCTACTGAAAAATACAAAAATTAGAATTCTCTTAGTTCTATCATTGTCTGACATTTTTTAGGCTTTTATAATCTAGTAGTAATAAAAGGTTCCCAGTTATCGAGTTAATCTTAGGCAAATTAATACAAGAAATATGTGGCTAAAATCTGGTAGGCTACTTACTATAGGAACATCTAGCATTTACATTGATTATCAACATCATTATCATTATTGTCGCAAGAATCACTCTTGTTATGATTATAAGTGCAAGTGCTATTACAGTTGCTATCATCATGATGGTTATTTTAAAATTTCACACACACACGGACACAATGTGTGTGTGTGGCTGACCTGTAACCTGTGAGGTGCACCTTAGAGCCGGGAAATTCTAATCAAAAGTGGATGTCATCATATGTATCTGGTTCTGTTATTTTCTGTTTACACTTCTTATCATTTTAGGTGTTACTGACATTGATATTATATGGTTTCTGGTATTTTTTTTCTGTAATCCATATTGCACTACTCTAGCTCCTGGAGAAATATCAATTTGATATTAATGTTTAGAAATCATACGACTCTCGCCCACACGACATACAAGGAACGAGATCGGGGGAGAGAAAATATAATCACAGTACATACAATAAAACCACAGCAAACGAGGCAGTAGTTGATTCGTGACTAAATCCCGAATGGCAACGAACGGAACTTTCACCTCCCCCCTTCCCAAGATCTGTCTTAACCCCCCCCCCTCCCCCCGCATCAAATCCCAATTTTAGACCTGCAAGAATTTTCCCGTGAGTCCCTCGAAGCAAAAAGTGGCGACCTCTCTGCCACAAAAGCTAAAATTCACCCAACATTAGTCGGACATGATTTACCTTTGGCCCTGACCAGCTATTGCCCCTTCCCTCCTCCGAATAATCTGAAATGTCACAGCGGATAGAAAGAGAAAGAGAGAGAGAGAGAGGAGAGAGAGCGAGAAAAACACACATACACACACAACACAAACGCGCGCACGCATGTTTGTGTTGTGTGCAGTAGAAAAGGGTGTTTAATAGAATCTCCAATATTCCAAAAAGAAAAAAAAGACAAGGACAGCTCCCACCTGGTGTCTTTTTCTCCTATCTACATTAATTAAGGGCAATTGTACCCAACCGCCGTCATATCAACAGTACAATCGGAAAGAATTTGTGTTTTTCGTGTCTCCTCATAGCAGTAGGTAGAAAGCTGCAGTAGGATCTATTCCCATTCCCATTCCTATTAGCATTCCTACGCTCACCAAAGATAAGTACGATAACCCCCCCCCCTCCCACCCATACCATCCTAGACCCACATACACAAAAGTATAAATATTATACCTTTATATGCACACGCCCTAACCATTGAATCTACACAGACACACCCACATGCACACACACACACACACACACACACACACACACACACACACACACGCACACACACGCACACATACACAGACACGCACACACACACACACACACGAATAAACACACACACACACACAAACAACCAAACATCAACCAACCAACGAACCAACACCAACGCCCACCAAAGCAGAAATACTACGCCCTCCTCCCCTTCCACCCCACCCCCCTTTAACCCCCGTCCTTAACCTCCCACCCTTCCCCCCTCCCTTATCCCCCACCCTTAACCCCCGGCTTACCCCCCTCCCCTCCACCCTTATCCCCCTTAACCCCCGTCCTTACCCTCCCCCCCCACCCCCCTCCTTAACCCTCGCCTTACCCTCCCACCCTTCCCACCCTTCCCCCTCCCACCTTTACCCCCCCCACCCTTAACCCCCACCCACCCTTACCCTCCCACCCTGAACCCTCCAAGATGACCTCATACGTCTGTGTCACGCCCTGAAATATCGCAGATCGCGCGCCACGCCTCGGGGAGTGGGCGGCCCTCTCGCGCGACGCCCATTTGGTGCGCCCGATAAGGTGATGGCTTCCGATCCTCTCAGCCGAATGTACTCCGAAGACCCCGCTCGCACGCCGGGCTTGGGGCGGGCTTGGGGATGGCAGCTTTGTTTTCTTGTTGTTCTGCTTTTCTTTCTTTTTTTCTTCTTCTGATACTTCTGTTTTTTTTCTTCTTCTTCTGATACTTCTTTCTTTTCTTCTTCTGATACTTGTTTTTTTCTTCGTCTTCCTTTTCTTCTTCTACTTCTTTCTTTTCTTCTTCTGCTATTTCTGTTTTTCTCTTCTTTTCGCCTTCTACTTCTTTGTTTTTCTTCTTCTGCTACTCTTTTTTTTTCTTCCGTTTCTTCTTTTTCTACTTCTTTCTTTTTCTTCTGCTATTTCTTGTCCTTCTTCTGCTACTTCTTTTCCTTCCTCTATTGTTGCTGTTTGCTTCTTCTTCTTTTTCTGCTTCTTTTTCTTCTTCTTTTAATTGTTTTTCTTCTGCTTCTTCTTCTTCTTCTTATGTTTCTTCTTCTTCTTCTCTTCATCTTCTATTTGTAGATATTTTTTTCCTCTTCTGTCTTTCCTTTCATATATATTTCTTTCTTCATTTTCTTATTTCTTTCTTTTAGATATTTCTACTTCTTTTTCTTCCTACCTTTTAGATATGCATTAGTTTCCATTTCCTCAGTTCCCTTTAACACATCTCTTTATTTCTCTTCCTCCTATTCTCCTGTTAGAAGTATCGCTTTCTTTCCCATTTTCCTTCTTCCGTTTTAGATTTTCCTTCTTTTTCTTCTTTCACTTCATTGAGAATCTTATTTTGCTTTCTCTTTTCTTATCCTTTCTCCTTATCTCTCCTTTCGTTCTTTTTAGACATTTCTTCTCTTATTTTTCCCTTTCATTTTTCTTTTTTTTAAGATTTTTTCTTTGTCTTTCCTTTACATTAATGTTCTTTTTTTTCTCTCTCTCTACTTTTTTCTTTTCATTTTCTTTACATTTTTTCTTTCTCTCTTCATTCCCTTCTAGATTTTTTTTTCTCTCTTTCCTTTTCTTCTGATCTTTATCTTCATTCAACTTCGCGTATTTTTTTCATTTCGTTTCATTTCATTTTTTTCTTTTTCCTCTTCTTCTCATCTTTATCTTCATTCAACTTCAAGTTTCATTTCTTTTTTCTCTCCTTTTCCCCCTCTTCTGATCTTTATCTCCATTCACTTTCCTTCGTGTTTTTTTCTCTTTTTCGTCATTTCGTTTCATCCCATTTTTTCTCTCCTCTTCCTCCTCTTCTGATCTTTATCTCCATCCACCTTCCTTCGTGTTTTTTTCCCTTTTTGTCATTTCGTTTCATCCCATTTTTTCTCTCCTCTTCCTCCTCTTCTGATCTTTATCTCCATCCACCTTCCTTCGTGTTTTTCTTGTCACTTCGTATCACCGAGGTCGCAGGAATCCACGTCGTCTGAGACAAGGATTAGTCCTGCTACTCGGACATAATTCAAGGGATTAATCGCGGGATTAACAGGCTGTCGCGGCTAATGGGTGAAGGTCCGGCGCCTTTTTGCCTCGGGATATTGGAGGGCTGTGTAAGTACCAGCAGGAGGCGGTTAAAGGTATTTGACGCTCGGACATTCAGATACCCGTGTAATTGGCGTGTTGTGTGTGTGTGTGTGCGTGTGCTTGTTTGTATGTGTGTGTCTGTTTGTGTGTTTGTGTTTGTGCGTGATTGTTTGTGTGTGTGTCTGTTTGTGTGTGTGTGTTTGTGTTTGTGTGTGTTTTTGTTTGTGTGTGTGTCATTGTATATGTTTTGTTTTTGTGTGTATATGTGTTTGTGTGTGCGTCTGTGTTTGTGTTTTGTGTGTGTTCATATATCTACAAACATACGATACAAAGATACCCACATACATACACGAACATATAAACACACCGACACACATGAGTATGTAACACCTCTCATCCCGTAATCCTGATATTTAAGCAGCTTCTTCAACCTAATGCAGCGGAAAGGAAAATCAAGAAAAACCTCCTGGCTTGGCAATCCCTAGCCAAGCCAGTCCGACTCCCTCTTCGGAAATTCTTTTTTTTTTTTCCTTGCCTTCTGTCTCCCTATAGAGATTGAAAACGTAATTCCATATTCCTAAAAGTCTTGAGGATTTGTTTTCAAGATTCCTATCAAATCTGCACGAACACAGACGGATGGATTTAATATGGGATTAGAGATTCGATCAGTCATAAGGATCAGAAGATTTCCCCTTTGGAGTTTCTCTCTCTCTCTCTCTCTCTCTCTCTCTCTCTCTCTCTCTCTCTCTCTCTTCTCTCTCTCTCTCTCTCTCTCTCTCTCTCTCTCTCTCTCTCTCTCTCTCTCTCTTTCTTTCTACCTACCTACCTATCTATTTATCCATCTATTATTTATCTCCCTCCCTCCCTCTCTCTCTCCTCCCTCCTTCCCCTCCCTTCCTGCCTCACTCTCCTCTCTCTCTCTCTCTCTCTCTCTCTCTCTCTCTCCTCCTCTCTCTCTCTCTCTCTCTCTCTCTCTCTCTCTTCTCTCTCTCTCTCTCTCTCTCTCTCTTTCTTCTTCTTTCTTTCTCTTTTTCTTTCTCTCTCTCTATCTCTATCCATCTAATTATCCATCCATACCTCCCTACTTCTCTTTCATTCTCTCTCTCCTCTCTCTTTCTCTACTTTATCCTTTCGTTTTCTTAGACTCAGAACCTAACTCAGCGATGGCGCACCAACTAGCGCTGCCCTTTCCGCGCCAGCCTTACGCCGGCCGCCCTTCTTCCTAACTTACAAGAAGTTACTTAAATCTTCGCCCGTTTCATTTATGCGATTTTTTGGTCTGTTTGTTTTGCATGGTTTATTCATTTTATTTATTTGCCAGCCCAAGACTTTCTCTTCCGGCGACCAGCCCTTCGTCACGCCCGGAAGAATGGACACCCAAAGAATATGGTACGAGGCACCTCCGCCAGCAGGACAAGGAGTCGCTGGATATAAGGACGTCTCGTCAGGCAGAGAGAGAGAGAGAGCACCAGAAGCAGACCAAGACCTAGCAGAGCAGTCACAGGACAAGTGGAGGTCACCCTCCGCCTCGGCACTCGGGGCGCCGGGTCACTCTCAGGGGTCACACTTTTACCTCCCCAATAAACTCCTCAAGCAAGTCCCCTTTCATTCACCACCAACCTCTACGCCCCCAACTCTTACGTTGACACTAAGAAAACGAAAGGATAAAGTAAATGGATAATTAGATGGAGATAGAGAGAGAGGGGGGAGGAAGGGAGGTATAGATGGATAAATAGATAGATAGATAGGTAGATAGAGAGATAGATAGATAGAGAGGGAAGGAGGGATGTGTGGAATCACACATAGGCCTTTTAGTTAGGATTGTTTTTATTGTTATAATTGTATTTATTTCATTTGTTTCTGTTATGAATGATGAAGGAAATTCAACATAAATAACAGTGATATGAAATAAAATATATGAACGGATATGTAAATTCAGATACTCTAGATAAGTTCCATGATTAACTGAGACACAAGTATATCTATATGTGTGCGGGTCCAATATGCATTTATCTTTTGTTATGATAAATTTAATCGCCGCATTAAAACCTTGAAAGAAACTGCAGCGGGAATGATGCATTTGATAATTTTTTTTTTTTTTTTTTTTTTGCCCTCAATTAGCATTTATTGATATTAATTCGTTCCATTACATAGCAAAATATATTTTAAAAATAAGATACACACGTACGATGCATATCAAAATAATTATATCAGAGATTAGCTTAAATGTAGTATTAATTAATTAACTATACTAATAAATGTCTACTTATCGTTATCATATATTATCATGATCACCAATATTGACCTTATGATAAAGTTTAAACTATAATTTCGAATAATCACTTTAAATATAACGATTATACAATTAATTAGTCACAATCACCGCAGCTCTTTATAATTACTTTGCCTGATGACTTCTCGGTGACGGAGTAAAGTGATAGCACTGAAAGTCAGACAGGGAAAGAGGGAGATACAGATCAACTTGTGTGTATGTGTGTGTGTTGTGTGTGTGTGTGTGTGTGTGTGTGTGTGTGTGCGTGTGTGTTGCGTGTGTTGTGTGTGTGTGTGTGTGTGTGTGTGGTGTGTGTGTGTGTGTGTGTGGGTGGGTGGGTGGTGGGTGCAACGTGCCTGCGTGCGTGCGTGTTCGAGACAGATTGTGGTATAATCCAGCTGAACAGCAGAGCGCTCTCCTCGGTGGGTTGTGAGCAGCTTCCAAGGGGACGCCGCTAGCCTCGGGAGTGGCGGCTGTGTAAGATGACGGAGTGGAATGATATACATACACTAGTACGACGTACATCGGGGTTACCCACTAGAAGGCAGCAATTATACCCTTAAGTTACTGAACTGACTATGTCGTCATCTGTTGCATAAAGATAGCCTCGAAGTCGAGTTTCCCGTCCTTCGGAAACCGTGAGAAACGTCTTCACAACAGGAATAATAATTCCCGTTCGTCTTCAAGTGAGAAACGTCTTCACAACAGGAATAATACGGTCGAATTTCCCGTCCTTCGGAAACCGTGAGAAACGTCTTCACAACAGGAACATAATTTCCGGAAACCAATACAGGGTCGAATTTCCCGCCTGGAAACCACGACATAGGAGGCCCTGTCGCCGTCGCGTCGGTTGCTATGGCTGAGCCTCTGCGCTTGTCCTGTCGTTACTCCGCGGAGGTTTCTTCCTTTTCTCGGCGGGGCGAGAGGGGCGGCACCTCCCCCCCCCCATGGGTGGATCGGAGCCCATGCAGTGATTAATGATGTGAATTATCATCATCATGTGTCTTATATTACTAGTGTTATTTAACCCCACATTTTCCCTGGACACTTCCATGCCCTCCCTTGGTATCGGAGCCAAATTTGTCGCTAAAGTGAAATCGTTAATCATATTTGCACTTTAGACGGCGAGACGAATACAACGATATCGAAATATGGGTGTGTATTTATATATATTTATATACATGTATGTATATATACATATATACATTATATATATTAAATATATAATACATATATACCTATATATATAATATTATATATATATATATATATATATATCATACATATATTTACATACATATACATGTATATACACAATATATATAAATGTATATTTATATATGTGTTTGTGTGTATGTGTATGTATGTATGTATGCATACATATATGTATTTAGATTATACATACATATATATATATATATATATATATATATATATGTGTGTGTGTGTGTGTGTGTGTGTGTGTGTGTGTGTGTGTGTGTGTGTGTGTGTACGTATATATACATATATTATTATACGTATGTGTATGCATATATATACTATATATATATATATATATATATATATATATATATATATATATATATATATATATGTACATATGATGGAAAATAATTATCTTAGTGGTTATATTTTCATTGAACAATCATCTAAATATCCCAGTGGATGTTAAGAGTATATATACTTTCACACAAGGTTGGTTTCCTTCATTCATATAATTCTGTATGTATGTGTGTGGAAAAAAGTATTCCTCCATCGTTATGCGAAGACTACGACAACACTTGTTTTGCGTCTCGTTTTCCTCCCGCGAAGCTAAGCCAATATCAACTTGATGCTTTTCTTCCCGCGCGCAAAGTTCCTTCCTTCGCTATTAGCCCGACGCCGAACCTCAAAGGCATGGCGTCGCCGTCTGTTTCCACAACTCATTCCGAGACGCGAGCGAGTATCCGGAGTTCTTGCAAATGGAATAACAGATGATTTGCATACGAGCGAATCCTATCTCGGGCTCGGCGTGAGAGCCGCTCGCGATCTCTCCGTTCCTTTGGCCGCCGCTCGTCAATCAGGATTCTACAAGCGTCTCAACTTGCCGACGTCGACTCAGTAGGTCTTTGTCGAAGTTTTTCCCGCCGAATCCATTTCCAACCTTCCTTGAAGTGGGACGAATCCGAACTTGGAGTCGGGCCGATGGAGAGTGTATTCCATTTCCTCGCCCGTTAATTGAATACCCTTCCATTAGCTAACAAGAAGACGCCATGCATAACGTGACTCACATGACTCAACATGACTCACTCTGGGAAGAGAAAGTCGACGACACCAGACGTATAGAAAGCCTCAACTGCACCCTCCCCCTCCCCTCCCCTCCCCCGGCTTCCCATGTCCCGAGAGAAGAAAGAGGCGCGTACTAACCGAGTCAAGAGCAAACCAATAACAAACAGTCAAGTATTTATCACGACGTCCAGGCGGCGAGCGCGGTTTGTGTCCGAATGAAACGGATTGGCTCGAACGACCGAACGGCCATTTCAATCCCCAGTCTCGCTTCCAATGGCCCGATCCTTTATGTAATTGGTTGGAATACTAAGCAGATCAATTTCTTTCCTTTTTTTATTAGATCTTTTATCCGTGGATTGTATGTTGTAATTTTGATCACCATTATTATTTTCTTTGTTATTATTGTTATTTTCTATGATTATTGCTATGATTGTTATTTTCACCATCTTCTGGTATTCGCTTCTTCCTTTTAAGAACAGGAATAACACCGTCTATCACACCACTTTATCATTACTTATCCACGGTTATAGATATAATTATCATCACTACTGTCACTATTGTCGGCATCATAATCATTAACAGCATCCGTATCATTATCGTAGTTATAATTATCACCATTATCATCATTATTAGTTTTCATTTGTATTAATATTATCATTATCATTATTCTATTCATTATTTTTATTGATATTAGAATAATAATAATCATTATTATTATAACTGTTAATGTTATACTATATTATTATGTTAATATATTTGTCATTATTTTTTGTAATTATTATCATTGTTGTCGCTGTTGCTGTTACTGTTTATCATTATATATTATATATATTATTAATACTAAATTCTCATCATTATCATCATTATCATTGTTATTATTGTTACTATTATAGTTGCTATTATTATTATTTTTATAATTATCATTATCATTATTGTTGCCATCATCATTAATATATTATTATAATTATTATCATTATTATTGTTATTATTCATGTCATTCTAAGCATTATTACTATTACTTTTATTATCACTATCATCATTGTCATAATTATCATCATTATTATTATAACTGTTTTTATTATTATTATCTTTATTAATACCATTATACAATTATTACTATTGCCGTCATCATTTATATATTATCATTACCATCACCATCATCAGCGTTATTACCATTATTATACTACTATGTTATTATCATTACTATTATCATTGTTATCACTATCATCGTTATTATTGTTATCATTATTTGCGCCATTAGCTTTAATTGATATCATTATTATTATCATTATCATCACTATCATTATGATTTTCTTTATCATTATTATCATCGTTTTATTATGACGGTGATTATCATTAGTTTTATTATTATGATCATTATTATCATCATATCATATATTATTATTATCATTATCACTATTGTTGTTTTAGTCGTTATTATTATCATCAGTATTATTATCATCATTATCATAGTTGTTTTTACTGTTATTATTATTATCTTCCTCATCATTATCATCATTATTATTGTTATTATCATTATTATTATTATCATTATTGTTATTATTATAATAATAATAATAATTATTATTATTATTATTATTATTATTATTATTATTATTATTATTATTATTATTATTATTATTATTATTATTATTATTATTATTATTATTGTCGTCATTATTCTTACTTTCAATACCTTAT
Organism: Penaeus vannamei; assembly: GCF_003789085.1. NCBI lineage: Eukaryota > Metazoa > Arthropoda > Malacostraca > Decapoda > Penaeidae > Penaeus > Penaeus vannamei. The sequence goes on from NW_020872420.1 coordinate 1,425,813, forward strand.
TGTTTCCTGACTACCAGATGAAAGGATGCGAAATATAAATGCATGACGGGCGTATAAAAGTATAAATTCCTGAACATTGATGCAAAAGCTAATTCGAATGGTTTTACCATTAAATTCCCCAAAAATAAGAATTAAAAATCATATAGATTAATAAATGATGAACAAAGGAATGAAGTAATAAATAGATTAATTGATTATTAACAATAACGAATAAATGAGATGGAATTGTAAAAAAAAAAGTAACGAAATAAAACAAATAAAAACAATGGTAATAAATAAAAAAAAAAGACTCTCATCATCTATATCCGCTACTCAGCCCCAAAAAAGAGAAAAAAAGGAGAAAAAAAACAGTTCTGTGGAGTTCCCGAAAAAGGATAAAACCCCCGCAATGCAAAAACGATTTCCTGGTGCTGCCATCTATCAGCGCGCGGGAGCAGTCCTCCAGCGACCTCCGGAAAAACAAGGCGGGCGTTTTGCTGCGTATAAATCCCGGAGACGAACAGGCGACTGGACAGATGTTGGGCCCGAGGAAGGATAAAGGGGAGGAGGGAGGAGAGGAAGAGAGGGGAGGGGAGAGGAGAGAGGGAGGGAGGAGGAGAGGAAGAGAGGGGAGGGAGGGAGGAGAGGAAGAGGGGAGGGAGGGAGGAGAGGAAGAGAAGGAGGGATGGAGAGGAGGGAGGAGAGGAGAGAGGAGGGAGGAGGAGAGGAAGAGAGGGAGGGAGGGAGGAGAGGAAGAGAAGGGGAGGGAGGGAGGGGGAGAGGAGGGAGGAGAGGAAGAGAGGGGAGGAGGGAGTAGGAGAGGAGGAGGAGAGAGGAGGAGGGAGAGGGGAGGGAGGAGGAGAGGAAGAGAGGGAGAGGGAGGAGAGGAGAGAGTGAGGGGAGGGAGGGAGGAGAGGAAGAGAGGGGAGGGAGGAGGAGGAGAAGGAGGGAGGAGGGAGAGAGGGAGAGGGAGAGGAGGAAGAGGGAGGAGAGGAGAGGGGAGACGGAGGAGGGAGAGGGAGAGGGGAGGAGGGAGAGGGAGGAGAGGAGAGAGAGGGGAGGAGAGGGAGAGGAGAGGAGGGAGGGAGGAGAGGAGAGAGGGAGAGGGAGGAGGGAGAGGAAGAGAGAGGGGGAGGGAGGAGGAAGAGAGGGGAGGGAGGAGGAGAGGGAGAGAGGAGGAGGGAGGAGGAGAGGAAGAGAGAGGGAGGAGGGAGGGAGGGAAGAGAGGAGGAGGGAGGGAGGAGAGGAAGAGAGGGAGGGAGGAGGAGAGAAGAGAGGGAGGGAGGAGGGAGGAGAGGAAGGAGGGGGGAGGAGGGAGGAAGAGTAGGGAGGGAGGGAGGAGAGGAAGAGAGGGAGGAGGGAGGCTGGAGGAGAGGAAGAAAGGGAGGAGGAGGGAAGGGAGAGGAAGAGAGGGGAGGGAGAGGAGGAGAGGAAGGAAGAGGGGAGGAGGGAGGAGAGGGAAGAGAGGGAGGGAGGAGGAGAGGAGAGAGGGAGGGAGGAGAGGAGAGGAAGAGAAGAGAGAGGGAGGAGAGAGGAGAGAGGGAGAGGGAGAGGGAGGAGAGGAAGAGAGGAGAGGGAGGAAGGAGAAGAGAGGGGAGGGAGGAAGAGAAGGGAAGAGAGGGAGAGGAGAGGAAGAGAGGGGAGGAGAGGGAGGAGAGGAAGGCGAGGGAGAGAGGAAGAGAGGGGAGGGGAGGAGAGGAAGAGAAGGGAGGGGAGGGGAGAGAGAGGAGCGAGGAGAGGAGAGGGATGGGGAGGAGGGAGAGGGACGAGAGGGAAGAGAGGAGAGTGAGGAAGGAAGGAGGGGAAAAGATGCGAGATTGAAAGGGTCTAGGAGGGGTGGTTGTGGAGGAAGTAGGGATGGAGAAGGATGAGCGGAAGGAGGAGGAGGATGAAGGGAAGGAGATGGTGGAAGAGAGATGATTGGAGGAAAAGAGGAGGATGAGAGAGTTGGCAAGGGCGGGAAGGGGGGGGTGGATGAGGGAGAGTGAGAAAGGGCGAGGAAGAGGAAAAAGGAGGGAGACAGAGAGGGAGATGACGAGAGAGAGAGGAAGGACGAAGGAAAGGGGATGGTGGAGGCTAAAGAAAAGGAGGAAGAGGAAGAGAAAAATACAGAGTGATGGAGAGGGAAGATAAAGGTGCGAGAAGAAGAGGAAGAGTAAGAAAAATAGACGAGAACGCGTAGGCTACATAGAAGAGGGAGGAGGGCCAGG
>NW_020872420.1:1438001-1443001 GCF_003789085.1 Penaeus vannamei
TGAAGTCAATATTGATGAAGATACGTTCACATTTTATTCCTCTCCGTATTATCTAAGGTAAGTAAAGGCTGTATGACAGTGTTATTATTTTCTTAATTTCCATCATGGTTTAGGTCTATTATTGGATTTTTTTATCATTAGAGACTGTAGGATTATTTGTAGTTGAAATTTAAGTTATTTTGTAATAGTTTATTCCCATTCCTTTCTTTTCATCATCCTCACCACTTTGTCATTAAGCATAAACATATATTGTCAGGTAAAGATATATTATTACCTTATCCCTTAAATTGGCAAACTTAGCTGAGTCATAGGAAAAATATGATAAAAATAAATATAATGTATATATGCTCCTAGACCTTATTTTTGTTCACATATTTGCAACTGCATGTTGTCACTAATTGGCAACATTACCCAAATGAATACCTGGTGTATGTTTTACAGCTGTAAAAAATAGTGGTGAGTTTGAAATTATTTTATCCTTCATAGGATGTTTACTTGACTATGAATAGAGGAATAAGATAAATTTTTGCATCAGAAAAATATTTTTCATACCTCGAAATGTATAGAAAATACACCACATTCATTCAAGAACACAATTTTCATGTAATAAACATTTAAGAATGCATTTTCTTCTTCACAAAAATAATTTGTTGACTTTATCATATGCATCACAGTATTTTTGGCTTGCCTCACAAAGTAAATAAATATCATGTTCACTACAGAAATCAGTGTATGGGAACATTACATTGACCAGTGCTCAACAGATTAGCCATTTGGCTACACATATATATGGGAAAGTAGGTAAACTGTAAGGGCATATATATACACATATACAAGAAATTCTTGTGGAGGTATTTGGATATCATATGGTATATGAAAGTAGGAATGTAATCAACCATAATGTAGCTAAGTAGCCACTTGGTTACACAAAAGGGTGGGGGGGAAATTTTGAGTTGTCATATGGGTACTCTATAATTTACATCGTTGTCTATGCTCACTCAGAAGCTCTCTCTGAAATATGAATGTATATGGAAAAAGTTCAGGTTCCTCTTTTCTATCCCTAGTTGCACTGATACATAGCCAATAAAATTACAGACAAAGCTCACTCAGAAGCTCTCTCTGAAATATGAATGTGTATGGAAAAATGAAGCTACCAAACTGTAAATGGGACAGAGGCATAAGTTATTAGAATCTCAAGTGTTCCCAAGGTGTAAAAATTCACCAAAAGTGTGCAAAGGTGGCTTGTAAACAGTGTCATTTGGCTACTTTGCCCTGCAGTCATCCATTTTCTTTAATTGTAAACTGCTTTAGAAAAATATACCTGGAATTATGTGATGCCACATGGCAACAAATCAACTAAAGGGTTAAGCCTTTAATTGATTTGTTCCCAAACTTTGAAGAATTCCTTTGTGTAAATGTAGAATCATTGAGAAATATGCATTCTTAGTTGTCAAATGATTTAGTTGGTTGTCCAGTTCCATTCTGCAGAAATCATGTACCTTTTTATCATAAATTGTAAGAGTGTTCTTAATAAAGAATACATAAAGATTTTTATTGAGTTGACCAAACTGTGCAAAGATATTATTTTAAGAGGACTAGAAGTTTTTTTTATCTATCTTGGAAACTTTACTTAAAAAACAGTGAGCATTTCAAGATAGGATAGATTAAACTTCCATTCTTGTTGTAATGTTACCTTTGTCTCACCAAAGTAAAGCATTTAATTTTTTATGTTTTCTTTGTCAAGAATATTGTATTACAATTCTCGACAACAGGGTTCATTAAATTAAAAGTCTAATGTGTAAAGGCAGCAACAAAAAATGGAGAAAAGGTTATTGAAATGCAATATTTTTTCTTGTGAGTTTGGATTATGAAATCCATTTAAGGGGAATTCACTTATAGATAGTTCATTTCCATTTTTTCTTTGTTTTTTATTAATATCTAGTATGTCTACAGAGAAAGTCAGTTATTTAATTGCATTCCAGACTCACCTTCTCAGGGAAGCTGACTGATAGCGAATTAGAGAGATACACAGCCAAGTTTGATGCTGACCAAGGAGCTTTTGTAATCCAGTGTGAGAAGCAGGTCCCCGGGGAGCATTTTGCTAACCTGGATATGTTGACTACCTTATTGGCACCTCAAGGGGCATCAAGTGTTAAGAAGCCTCTGATTGAAGTTGTTGGTGGTAAGTCAGTCAGTCAGTCAGTCATCTCTCTCTCTCTCGTCTCTCTCTCTCTCTCTCTCTCTCTCTCTCTCTCTCTCTCTCATCTCTCTCTCTCTCTCTCTCTCTCTCTCTCTCTCTCTCTCTCTCTCTCTCTCTCTCTCTCTCTCTCTCTCTCTCTCGTCTCTCTCTCTCTCTCTCTCTCTCTCTCTCTCTCTCTCTCTCTCTCTCTCTCTCTCTCTCTCTCTCTCTCTCTCTCTCATTCATTCATTCATATATAATGGTAACAACCTGATCATAAGCCAGACAGACACACAGGCACAGAGCAGCACACACTAGTGTATGCCTTTCCTCATTTACCTGCCATAAATTTTACCCGTTGTTAGTTGGTTAAACAGATTTGATAATTACTTGAACAAAAAAAATTATTGTTCACCATTGAAGGAATTTTATGAGCATTGGATATTATGGTAAATATCTCTCAATTCAATACCAATTCAGATTACCAAAAATGCTCGGGTCCCGAAACTAATTCCAGTTATTCATTCCATCATTAAATTTGTCATATTTATTCAAATACTGTTATATTCATTCTCTGTCATGCATTGATTTGTTTTTTCTTAAATATGTTATGGATCCACCTGTGATATCTCTTTTAATATGTTTATGGAGAACCAGTAGATCAGTACTGTAATAATAGGCAAGTGATATGCAGTACCCTAAAACTATAGAAAGATGTTTTATTAGAAATTGGGGTACTTTGGGATGGTCTAATTTTTGTTAGAATTAAAGATTTTAAATGGCATCATGTGTCAACAGGGAATGATGATGAAGCAGGTGATGAGGAGGAGGAAGAAAACATTGACTGGTTTCTTGAACAAACGCTCCCTGATGAAAATGTGGTCACAGCAGGACATAAGTATGGTTTTGCCAACAAAGACACAGGTGTCTTTACTGCACTGCAGGTGAGTTTGAAATATTTAGTTCATTTATCTTAACTGTTCAAAGACAGTAGTAAGCCTTTCTTTATAGACCCTTTTATTAATGCATTTTCTCTTATATTTTATATTGTACCACCCATTTCTGAAAAGAGTTTGTAGAAATTTGGGTTTTCTCACAGGTGGCTTCTCACTACTCTGGTTCTCCCTTTGAGCCCACTTCAAACCATTAGAGACTAGTGCATCCACCATCCCATCCTTTGTCCCCCTTCATATAGTTGCCTCCTAGCCTGCTTGAGCAACTCACAACTATTTTTTTCACTGTGAATTTTATATAAACATAAATGAATACATGACATATTATAATGGTGAATATAATCTTATTACATTGAATGTTGTTTTATTCTTATATTTTGTTTAGTTTTCAATTTTTCTTTTATTGATAAAGGGTAGCATTTTCAACTTGGACCCTCCACTGTACAGTAACTGTTCAAAATTGTATTCCTGGCTGCTGTGACTGGCAGCACAGGTTGTATTACAGAAAATTGAAAATTACAAAATATTAAGATAGATGATACAAATAATCAAATGTTCCCTTTTTTTCTTGCACTGGATTATTTACTATTTAGAGATGGTATGGAGTCTGTGCAAGGAAAATAAGCTATTACCATCTGGATAAAACAAATCAAAAGACATATATGGACATTGGAAAATGGCGATAGAGCTAAAAAAAAGTTTACCCTTCTGAATGCCAAATGAGTCAAATCACACTCCAATAGGTTTGTGCACTCATGGTGAGCCTTTTCTGTCACCCTGGCCTTCGCTCATGACAGCAAGTTCTTGTCACCCTGTCCGCGGCTGTTTTGCCCGATGATGGCATGTTCACATCACCAGTCCCTCGACTCAATTTTTCCATGACGTGAACGCAACATCATTCCAGTCTAAGGGGTTAGTTTTTATAAAGATTCTTTTTCATATTTTGTTCATATTAGTAATGTTGATAACATTATGATATTTGTAATGTCAATAATTATAATAGCAACATCAATATTTATAGCATTAGAAACAGAAAATTCAAGGAAAGGGGAAATTAGGCGAGTTCATGTAGCTGTAGTAATTGGCTCCATGGTGGCTGAGCACTTGTGGAATTATTTATGTGCAGTCAGAAGAAAATTGCAGTATACAGTACATTTACCGGGGTTAATAATGACACTGTTATTGTTATTATTGACATTATGATTATTGTAATATTTTTGACAACACTAATAGCAATATGTAAAAAAGAATATTTTTGAAAATCATGGAAAAGAAGTAAACGAATGACATAAATAGGACCAGTAACTTATTCTTTGGTGACTAAGCACTTGGGGAGCCATCTATATGTAAGCACAATATATGAGCTAAAATCACAGTGAACATGGCATGTATGCATAGCAATGGGTTAATGAGTAGTAGTCTTTTTATTGACAATAGCCATTTGTCAATGTTTTTTGAAAGCATAGCTGTAATTATTTTGGGAATAAAATTTGATGGAAACCTTGCCTATTCTTGACGGTATTTTTATGACATCAGAAATAATTAATTTAGTAATTAATACCATTACCTGCACTATACAATTTCATTTGTGATATGTTAGAATTATTGTTTTTCTTTTTTTTCATTCAGAATGAGTTGAAGGGTGTCATTGATATAGCAGACCCAGACAACAAATCAGCAAGTGCTCGAAGGAAGGAACGCATTGCCTGTGAGCAGAGTGTTTTTGATGAGGACCACTATCTTGCAGATTACTTTGAGATGGATACAGTCAGAGAATACCTTGAGTTTATACCTGAATTTTACAGTGTTACCTCAGATGAAGGTGGGTTATAGATTTATACACCTGGATTTTATAGCTTACCCTTGCC
>NW_020872420.1:1448001-1450501 GCF_003789085.1 Penaeus vannamei
CAGAAATATTAAAGGTAAAATATGTTTTATTAACAGTGATCAAACAGCTGTTAACCCTTCCACCACGTTTGGCAACTATGCTTGTCATAGCAAATAGTGGACGCCCGCTAGGGTTGGCAACTATGTCATTAACATTACGTTTGGCACTTCCCCGGTTTCGCGCCCGCAAAATAAAACGGGATGCTCGCTTAGTGCATTCAATAAACCACCGAAGTTTTGAAAATGATAACCAAATAATGGTTTGTCCTGGACTACCAAACCTATTAGCGCAAACTGGGAAACTGCCGCGCACGCAATAATTCCATTCGCGGTGCATTAATCAAAATTGATCAAAGTCTCTGAAACCCTTTTCCTCTTGAGTTGCTTTCACACAAAGAAAATACCATAAAATGAAGATTATTGCGGTCAGTTTCATATACAAAATTTACAGCTGAATCCATCAAAGTTTCACCTCAGACTTCCCTTTCCACTGGTATAGTTTTTATATTAATAAGATACCACCATTCTTGAGGAACAATGGTTTGGAACTAATTTTGATTTTTATGGGGCAATACCATGGGCTTTCATGAAAATAGGTGTCCATACAGAAAGTTTTTACATAGCAAAGCTAGTGAAGAGAAATTATTAGCAGATTCCACTTTACAAAATATAGTAAATCTCTGCCATGTCTATTCAGCAACTTAACTTCAAACCCATATTAACATTTGAGGGTACTAACAAGTAAGCACAAGTTGTAAATCTGTTGTGAACAAAGAAACATTGTGTATCACTGAATAAAATCACAATAAACATGTCACTGTCATACACAGTGATGACCATATCCTGCAACTGTTGGATTACTCCTGCATCTTGAATGAAATGTCTAGTTTGTACAGAATCTACCAAAAGAATAGTTGTTCAGGCACAGTCTGGCTTCAAAAGTAATAAGAGCTCAAATGGAGAAATAATGTGATAATCTCATTACAGCTAAATCTAAGTATTACCTCACAGAATCTCAGTATACCCAATATAATGAAAAATATGGAGATACTACATGTCTATGTTATATTGCTTGTGACCATCGTGATTTCAAAATGGTATTCTTGATAGTATTCTGATTCCAGCACCCCACTCTAAGTTTTCCTGGGTGAATTTTCTTTTTTGTGATTTGTGAATTATAATTATATTGAAACAGTAATTGGAACACTTAATTTCATTTGCAAAAATTGACAGTTTAGTTTTCAATGTGATTATAGTTAAACTGAAACAGTATTGTATCTGTTCATCTTGTTTGCAGAAATTGGTAGCTCATAGGCTAGTACATTACAGTTTTCATTGTGAATTACTGGGAAAACAGTTTATAATACATGTATTCAAACAAAAATTTGATTTACCCTTTATGTTAGAGAAAAAAAAGCCATAACTACACAACAAATATGGCCATCAGCTGTTAGAAGAAAGTATTGAAGAAAATAGTAAGGTATACACGTATTCACAAGTAAATATATAAATATCAGTTTTATTATCTGTTTTAGGTATTAAGGCATGAGTGTGTTATATTCATCCACTCCTTTTTAGGGATTTTAGGTGTTGTTGCACATAGTATGCATGTAGTATGATGTGGTACCATATACAATGCACCCATAACTGTGATATTTGAGTAGGTATTTGCTCATCAAATTATACGAAATGTTTTAGAACTTATATATTATAGTACTCTGTTGAAAATGATAATGGTGCCAATTTTTTATATTTTATCTTATGGAAGGATGTGTTTCTTGTACCAGTTGGCATCATGATACTGTAGCTAATGTAAGCATTAAAGTAATGCTCACTTTGCTGTTATTATGATTGTTGGAGTATTTTTTTTGTTATTATTATTATTTTATTATCAAATGAACCTTGTGATATTTTGAATTACAGTATTATTAACTACAGGAAGCATGAGTAATAAGAAATTGGGTTAATTTCTGGAATGGGATTCTGTTATTTGAAGCTTTAAGTTTGCCTGGTTAAAAGATACATATTCATCAAAATTTGATATATTACTTAACTGGATTTATTTCAGTTCTTACAGTGTATCTGAGATGGTGCTTCTCAGTGTGTCTTTTGACATGTGGAAAAGAACATTTGCTTGTTCTTTTTCACATCCATTTGTAAATACAAATAATGTCAGGTACTATGCAGCATTCCCCACTTTTTCAGTAGTTCTAGTCTGATTGAGCCTGATTATGAAACCAAACCTAGTTCAGTAAGTGCTTCCCCTCCAAGACTTGCCAAAACAGTTGACATTTCTATAAGTAATTTAGCTTTTAAAGATGATATGCAGGAACATGTTTTACAACTGGTGCTACAAAAAAATATTGTTTTAGAATTTCATGAGGGTTACTCACATTTACCAGTATGAGAGTAAGTATTACTCTCATTATTACTATTGCCAGTATTCTTACAAAGTTTCAACTTAGATGCAGTATATTGTAAACATAGCTAGTTAAATGGATACTTTTGTTTTCTTCCTTTT
>NW_020872420.1:1468001-1470501 GCF_003789085.1 Penaeus vannamei
ACTTTTATCATCTTTCATATTTCTGTAGATAAAGAGGGAGAGAGAGAGATAAAGAGACAGAGAGACAGATATAATCAAATTTACGTTCGTTTTCCATCAGTTGTCTTACTTCAACTTCCCCGTTCCTTCCTCACGACTTAGGCGCTGATCCGCTCATGATAACGACATCTTTCTTAGTTTCCACTTATGCTCTCCCGAACTCCGGTTCTCGCTGGTTCACAGGCCTTCTCGAAGAATGGCGGTTCGACCATAGTGACATTAGACCCAGCCATGCAAGTATACCTTGGCCAGAGCGACGACCTATCCTTCAGAGACATCGCTATTGTCAACCACATGTACGGCTGTTCGGGTAAGGACTCCCAGCGGGTGAAGGTTCAACGGACCTAACGGTTTTCCTTTGATTTTTTTTCTCTTGTGTGTGTGTCTGGTGTAGATTTTTTTTTTTTTTTTTTTTTTTTTTTTTGTAATTGAGATTAGTCAAAGCAATAATGTATGCTTTTCTCGTGGTAGACTGAAATTTATCCGTTCTCGGAGGCTTTCAGAGAGAGAGAGAGAGAGTGAAGAAGAAAAAGAGAAAAAGAGAGGGGAGCGAAAGGACAGGTGTAATGAGAGAGAAAACAGACAAAGCCGCAGGGCAATTCACTGACCATAATGTGCTCTCCTTCGGCAGATCTGTGGAGCTCGTCCTGCGCCTCCACGCCGCCCACCTGCGAGAACGGGGGTTACCTGGGCCCTAACTGTGCCTGCAAGTGTCCCCCTGGCACTTCGGGCAGCACGTGTGCCGATATCACTGGTTCTTATTATCGTAAGTACTCAGCTATTCATAAACTCTACACACAATGAACAGCAGGCTGCCTCACACAAGCAATGAACATATAATACTTTACAAACAGCGAAAAAATAAATAAAAAAAAAACATATATATATATATATATATATATATATATATACACACACACACACACACACACACACACACACACACACACACACACACACACACACACACACACACACACACACACACACACACACACACACACACACACACACACACACACACACACACATATATATATATATATATATATATATATATATATATATATATATATATATATATATACATACATTTACCTTTCGACGTCTTTACAATTTCCTTTTCTTGCTACTCACAGCGACGCCAGTATGCGGTGGGAACATCACTAAGGCTACGACCATCAAAACCCCAAATCACCCTTATAAATTCCCCAAAGGTAAATTCCTTTATTTACACGAAGAATTATGACTTTGTGTGATGTATATTGCACGTCTTCAGTAGTCGTGTAGACATAGGCACATATAAGTACAAGTTTCTGTGAAGGATTACATGAATGCATGACACACACAGGTAAACCTACCTGTATACATGTCCAGAGAGAGAGAGAGGGGGGGGGGATTGAGAGAGAGAGAGAGAGAGAGAGAGAGAGAGAGAGAGAGAGAGAGAGAGAGAGAGAGAGAGAGAGAGAGAGAGAGAGAGAACAGACAGACAAAAACAGGGAAAGGGACCGAGAGACAGGGAGTCAGTGATAGAAAGAGCCACAAATTGCAATGAATGAAGCCAATTCCTTCGACGCCGCCCACTGACCATCCAGGGACGAGCTGCGTGTGGTGGATCCGCGCCCCGGACCAGTGCCAGTACCCCGTCGTCACAGTGAACGACTTCTCACTCTTCGGGAGGGCCGCCAACAACCACTGTGCGTGGGATCGACTCGAGGTCAGGACGGATTCTCTCTACTCCGGCGACGAGTAAGTTATTGGAGGAGCCAGTTGTGAAGGAGAAGCGGGGCAAGACGGAGCTAAGTGGTGGTGTTCATTTCAGTGGCGATGGTGGAGATGGGTGGGATTATATTAGGGAAAGGCGCAATAGTGACAATGCAGTGATGGTGATATTGAGCACCACACTTGCAATACTAATGATGAGATTGATAATAATAAAGATAATGAGAACGATGGTAATGGTAATGACAATGATGATGACGATGATAATAATTGCAGTATTTACAATCATGCTAACGCTAGCTATAATGCAGCAATAATAAAAATAACATTAAGAATGGTAATTTACAACAATACTAATACTGAAAACACTTAACATTTACAATCATAGTTTTAGTAATATTAGTATCAGCTATAAAGTGGCAATGATAAAGATAACATTAAGAATGATAATTCACAACAATACAAATGACAACATTTAACATTTACAATCATAGTTCTATTAATATTAGTAGTAGTAGTAGCAGCAGAAGTATCAGTGACAGTGTTAGCCAAAAGAAAAAACGGAGAGAGGGATCATACCGATGAGCGCAAACTCACTTGGTTATGCCCGTGTGTCCATTCCCATCTGATCATACCCAAATGCTCATACCCAGGTGATGCTATTCTTGTGACCCTACCCACGTGCCCCGTTGGTGCCCCCCCTCACGCGGGTCCTCCCCACAGGTACTGCGGAACAGAT
>NW_020872420.1:1483001-1485501 GCF_003789085.1 Penaeus vannamei
GAAATAGATTTGAAAGACAGTAGATAGAGAGGTAGAGAGAGAGAGAGATGTAGAGATATATGTGAAGACCGACACACATGCACATACAAAAACACCCATACCCGGGCAACTAATAGTGTATCCCATTTCATGTCTATCATTTTAATGTGTAGTGCATTGGGGGGGGGGGGGGGAGGTAGTATCTTCTACAAATATAACTTACAATATTGCGTATCAGTATTTGTCCATAATGAGATGGAACAATACGTATAATTTGTAGATAGAGTTCGAGCCGCAAAAATAATAATTATAAAGAATAGACAAATAAATAAGAATAATCATAATAACACGAATAACCTTGGGGAAAGAATATGCTCTTTCGATGGGAACCATATCACTGAAATTAAATACATGAATCATTTGATCTATAATGATACATTTCGCTTTCTTGTTATTTATTCATTTACCAATCTCATTCATCAAATAATCATGTTTGTGTTTCCATTTCTAGATTAAGGGAATAAATATTTCTAGATTAAGGGAATAAATATTATCAATTAACCAAGGTTTGTAACGGTTTTTTGTGACGGTATACATTTTCCCCTAAATTTAATAAACGAGGTCTAATTGAATTGATAGATTACGGATACAGATTTCGGGACAAAGAGAAATGTCCAAACGCAAAAAAAGAGAAAAGTGGGATAATTTATAAACTCTAAATTGGGTTAATCCCCATATCGCTTCTATCTGTCCCGTTTGGACCACCAGGTATAATCTCGCCATTATGTAATATAAAACTCGATATAAAGTGCGTTGATTCATGAAAACTGCCTTTATGTTGATTAAGCGTTAGAAACATGTTATATTATGCAAAATGTTTTATTCGGACCGACGCTGGTAATTGTATAGCTGTGTTTGAAATTACGATAAAAGCCACCTTATTCGTACAACTAGTTTTCAACTGTCAGCTGGCCAACAAAAACAATGTTTCTGTTGGCCATGGTGCATTCGGTGCATATTTTCCCAAGAACGCATTGGATATCTCAGCTTGTGACCCTTAAGCTCTGGAATGAAATGTTTTGGCAATAGAAATTTGGTTAAAAACCTTCGGAAGACTGATCTATTCTTAAAAATCACCTGATACAAGATCATTATAATAGTCTTGTCTCTGTTGATTAGAATATAATCAGCTGATTCAATGTACAAACATCCTCTCTAATTCCAGGTCTTTTTCCTATACCGATCTTAGTACCTTTATTTAAGGGAGAATTTTAAGGTGATCTTCAGTCTAGAACTCTACGCATTTATTTCTTAGCCAGCAAGTTATGGGGCAGAGAACAGGCGGATTTCTAATGCAGTGGATTGAGACCCAAACTTTTTCACTAAAACAGATTTATTTCTCGGAAATGTTCCCCTTACACGGATTACTTTGTTTCTGTCATGAACTCGCTATCCTGTCAGTTTGCAAGTAGATAGACATCACTTATAAACCGGGCTTTTAACAAACGTCATGTGTGTTTCCTTATTCATAGCGAAGTAACATCAGTAAACAACGTCTGTATTTTTTTATGCTTAGGATTCGTTGCACTGTTGGTGAAAGGTGTCTCCAGTCTGTAGCTGTCTTTGAAGTAATTTTATCTTCACAATCTGTGAGCAAAGTAATAGTATCCGGGGTTACTTGTAATCTGAGATGTCTCTAATTTACTCTTCACTAAATGTGCTTACATCTCATCTATCATTAAAGAGGAAATTGAATTGTCAAAAGTGGTCGCTTCCTTTTGTAGATAATAAAGGCATTGCAACAGCAGATGCTTGCTTTTATCTCAGTTGACACTAATCACGAAGAGAAGATGGAAAAGTGCGTTAATGAAGTGTTCCCCCTTTATGACGTTAATCGGAGGTCGCATTTTAATACTTAAAATACATTTTGCTTAATTGCAATATATATATACATATATATATATATATATATATATATATATATATATATATATATATATAATATATATATATATATATATATATATATATATATATTAGGTTTGGAAAGTATGTTATCAGCATCCTAAAATTTAGCTCTTGTTGACATCAACATAAACAACAAAGGAATTACTCCTAAATAGTATAATGATATCAGAGTAATAGGCCTATATTTCAAGTACTTGCTTTATACCAAAGGAATATGCAAAACGGAGACACGGGGATCGAAAACAGACAGAAACTCCCTTATCTCCCTTCCCTTTCCACTCCCTACCTCGCCTTTCCTCCCGGGGCGAGCGGCGTGACTATTCTTACGCGAGGCACCAGCACCCAGGCCAGGCCAGCACCGCGCAGGTCGCTCCACTATTTTGATTTGCCCTCAGTGTGTCTTGGACTCCTGTGACGTGCAGCTATACCGCCCTCGCCCGGCAAACTTGTGGCCCTAAAGTGTTTCGTTGGATTGTCCCGATTTTCTGAAAAAGTGAAGTGGTTTATTTATTTATTGGATAATAAAGCCAGCGCCGACAAGGAATTTCTCCTA
>NW_020872420.1:1490501-1495501 GCF_003789085.1 Penaeus vannamei
GGACGCGCGGGGATGCCAGCTCTGCGCGGACGTCCGCTCCTGCCTTCTCTTCGCGGAGGAAAGGAGGAAGCCCATGTCGGCGCTGGTGATTTATCAGCGTTGCTATCAATAGCGCCAAGTTGTATGCTATTAGTTCCTGCCAATATTGCCGAAGGGATCGTCTTTTGCATGAGATTAGGTCTTTTTTCGGTCTCGTGTCGGTGCTTCTGAATGCCGGTGCCCCCCCTCCCCTCCACCTGCTTCCTGAGTGCCACTATTAACCCCTCTTTCTCTGTCAAGGGTCATGACAGGTCTGTTTCACCTTGCAGGAGGTTTCCCTTGGAAAAGGGCCTCGGGTGAAGCCTTTATTTGTAGCAGCAAAACCCCACAATGCATCTTCTCTGGTGCATTTTTTTATTGTTACTTTTAGGCTTCTTAGATGACGTAATGCCCTTTGCAGTGACGTCACAACCATTCAGGGGGAGAGGGGGGCTAGGTACGTGACATGAGACGAATTTGGCTTCGACGAAAGTCCATTTAAGTCGGATGGACTTTGGAGTTAACGACGAGTATTGGCATGACCATGTCGGGGCGTGACGCGGTGCCAGGGCTGAGCTGCGTGTGTACGCGAGTGCGTGTGCGTGTGCGTGCGTGGTGTGATGGGGTAAATATCTCACAGCGCTCGTGTTGCAACCGGTTATCTGGCGTTGCACTTGTCATCTTCACGCCATCAGCCGAGGAAATGAGGAAGCTCGTAGAGATAGCCGGAGGCGGGATGACGAGGCGATATCAGCCGGGATCCTGTCGTTACTCCCGAGACGGCCCGAGGAACCCTCCTTCCCTCCCATTCCTCGTCCTGCGCTCTCCTCCTCTCTTCTGTGTCGTATTGTTCTCCTCCTCCGCTCCCTCCTCGCTCTCTGCTCTCCCTCCTTTTCTTCCTCATCTTCTGCTGCTGATGGTACCTAGGCCTACTACTACTACTACTACTACTACTACTACTACTACTACTACTACTACTACTACTACTACTACTACTACTACTACTACTACTACTACTACTACTATTACTATTACTATTACTTCTACTACAAACTACTTGGTCTGCTTCGACATCAACTACATTTACTATTATTTCTGCCGTTGCTACTTATTTCTTCTTCTTGTACCTCATATTTCTTCTTCGTCTTCCTACCCCACTCATCTTCCTCCTACCCCCCCCCCCCCCCTGTCTGCAGCCCTGGCGCAAGGGGTGAGTGCGGCCAAAGGGAGCCAGAAGGGACGAGGGAGATGAGAAGAAAGCGGGAACTGGGATTCTGCACAGATCACCGAGCCTCCCTTTAAAGGCCGCGAACGAGGTGATCTTCCGAGCGAGGGGGCGAGGGGGTGGGGTGGGGGGCGAGGAGGAGGAGGAGGAGGAGGCAGAGTAATGGAAGAGTAAGTAAGTTAGCGAGTGAGCTGCGAGAGAGAATGCGTAGGGTGGTGCAGATAGGGCGGGTCTGGGCGTAGGTCGTGAAAGTAGGGTGTGTGTGTGTGTGCGTGTGTGTGTGTGTGTGTGTGTGTGGTGTGTGGGTAGGTGTGTGTGTGGTGTTTGTGTGTGTGTGTGTGTGTGTGTGTAATGAAAGTGGATGTGTATGAATGGCTTGTATGTGAGTGAGATTGATTAGATGTGTACTTCGGTTGATTAGTGGTTATGTGAGTAAATACAATTTGTATGGGCGTATATAACGTAAACATGTAATAAAAGATGGATGCGAATGATTATACGTGTACGTTATGTAGGCTACGTAGATGCGAGCGACTTTGCCCAAAAGGTAATCTAACGTGTAGGAAAATGCCTTCCGTATGAGCACGACAAGGCAGGTGGCAGTGGATGGAAGGTGAATGTGTGTGAGCATTTGAGTGCGCTGGAAGGGAATGCTTGCGTGTCCTTGCCCGCCCGTGGGTTTGCGTGCAAGGCGTGGGTGCCCGCACGCGTGTTTGCGTCCCGGTTGAAGGGGAAGATCTACGACGGCAAATGACCCTCTTTAAGTGCGCTCCATCAAGTGCCGAGGCGACCCCGCCGGCGATGACGCAGCGGACGCCATAGCCACGGATCGCTCCCCTCCGCGTTACGATAATAAAGCGAAATTCTGTGTATCATTTACTGATATAAAGCGCTCGTGAGCCACGGGGATTCTGATCGATCGGCGGGGCGAGACGCGAGAGCCATTCTCACGAGAGGGAGAGGGAGGCGGGGGGGGAAGAGAGCAGAGAGCGAGAGAGCGAGAGAGCGAGAGAGCTCGAGAGAGCGAGAGAGCGAGAGAGCGAGAGAGCGAGAAGAGCGAGAGACGAGAGAGCGAGAGAGAGAGAGAGAGAGAGAGAGAGAGAAGAGAGAGAGAGAGAGAGAGAGAGAGAGAGAGAGAGAGAGAGAGAGAGAGAGAGAGAAGAGAGAGAGAGAGCAAGAGAGGGAGAGGGAGAGAAGGGAAGGGAGAGAGAAAGTGAATTTTAATTTTTGATTAGATAATTCCATTTTATGTTACGTTTGTATTTCATATTCGTAATTCGGCGAATGCGCGTAGGTAAATGCCCCGTTTTATATTATTAGCTCGTATAAACTGCGTGGATTGAATACAGCATACACTCGTTTACTCGCGTGTGTCACTCTCGCGCGGTGTACGGAATATCGCAACGGCCGTTTCCGTGGGAATTCGTGGGTTCGTGTAATGAGTCGTTATTGATTTGCGAACTAATCATTCCGCGAATTATCCTGGTTGGGAATGCACACTGTTGCAGAAATACTCGGCATCTACGTTTGCATAAACATTGATGGATGTATCAGCGAGTGTTCATGAATTCGTGTGGCGGAGTGTAATCTCCTGTAGATGATGATGATTATTCCGCGATCATAAACAGATTAATGAAGACAGCTGCAAAAGTGGGTTGGGATCATTTAAAAGAATATTCGTTTGTTTATTTATTTTTTTTTTCGCTCGTTTTAAAACGAACTTCGGGAAGTGTAGTCAGGGTGGGAGAGTGGGGGGCGAGGGGTAAGGGGGACAGGGAGGCGAAGCTGTGGATTCTAATCATTGACTCCCCATGAATGGACACCTCGTTAGTCGGTTATGAAGGTGCTGGAGCGGTGGTGGACGGGCGTGGGATCGGTTGTGTTTGTGTAACCGACCACAACATCGGATTTGGTCGAGGAGGGAGTCTGTCGCCCGGCAAGACGCTCGCACCTGGGAGGGAAGGAAGGAGGGAGGGACGGAAGAAGGGAGAATATGCGAGGCAGAAATGCGATGAGAGGGTAGAGGTGTTTGGTGTAAAGGACATGGAAAGATGAATAAAGAAAGATAGAATGGGGATAGGCCTAACAGAAGGAAGTCGAGAGTGGGGGGAACGAGGTGAGAATGGGAGATGAATAACGAAAAGAAAGAGATAAGGGCAGATATTGGAATAGAAAGTACGAGTGACAAGGAGAGAGAGACGGACGGGCGAACAGAAAGAGGCAGACAGACAGACAGAAATACAGACACATACAGGCATACAGACAGACAGAGGGAGAGAACAGTTAGAAAAGAGAGAGAGAGAGAGAGAGAGAGAGAGAGAGAGAGAGAGAGAGAGAGAGAGAGAGAGAGAGAGAGAGAGAGAGAGAGAGAGAGAGAGAGAGAGGATTAAGAGAAATGGGAAAGAGAGTTTTTCCACGTATATTCTCCTTCCTTCCCGTCCGGGTGACACGGCTTTAGCGCAGGCCGTTGCTCAGCCTGTATCGGTCCCTTCATTGCCTTTGCCGCCGTGCCTCGCCGTCTGTTAGCGACCGAGAGACGGGGCCAGGGAGCCACTGACCTTCCCTCGCT
This sequence comes from Penaeus vannamei, assembly GCF_003789085.1. NCBI lineage: Eukaryota > Metazoa > Arthropoda > Malacostraca > Decapoda > Penaeidae > Penaeus > Penaeus vannamei. Next base: position 1,494,314 of record NW_020872420.1, read on the forward strand.
TATGGCTGTTGTGTGCGCGCGATCGTCCGCGGGTCCGGGAGGAGAGGGAAGAATTTCGGCGAGCGGCCCTCCAGAGCACTCGAGATGAGGCTGTCTCGTCGGCGGATGAATGCATCTGGCCAGCGCGTGAGGCTCTTGTGCCGGCGAGAGACGCTGGCCGGTCGGGGTGCGATTTCCGAAGAGTCGTGTCAACAGCTGGGGACAGCTGGATCAGTAGGCAAAGCTAGCCGGGTCAGTAGGCAAGGTAGGTAGGTCAGCAGGTGGCAGCAGTAACGGGGTCGGGGCGCCTCAAGCACACTGCTGAGGGCGACAAAAACTAGTCAGGCCGCGATAATGGAGATAAGAGATGTGAAGTTCCGCTCCCGGCTGGGTCCGTGCGGTGCGGGGCGGGTGACGTACTGGCGAGAGAGCGGGGCCGTGCACATGCTACCCGTATCGCACGTGCAGGGAGCAGTGTGCACGTATTTTCGCGCGAGTTTGTTTGTTTACAAGGGCATCACTCGAGAGATAATGGCCGCTGCTAAACTTGGATTTCTTGTTGATAATTCTAGACGTTTTTGGGCTTCTTTCGATAATGGCATTTTGTCCTCTGACTCCACTGATAATAATGTTTTCCAGTGCCACTCCCTTGGCAGTATGGCTTGAATATACAAACTGATTGTGACATATTTTGCATAATAAAAAAATGGACACATAAAACTTAGTTGTATCCTTTTAGCTATAATGACATCCGTTAGAACTGTTGACATTGTGTCTGCCTGCGTGTTTGGGTTCTTTTAAAGCGCGTTTGAATTCAATTTACTTGTACTTGTTTGACAGTTCCATGATGTTTGTTTGTTCGTTAGTTTTTGCACTTATTTGCGCACGTTAATCTCGGTGTTTGTGTGTTTAGTAGTGTATACGTTTACTTGAATGACTATGATTGAGTGAAATTATTCCCATACTGGTCGGAGCTCATTATGTCACAGCAAAGGTGGAGTGGAGGAAACAGGCGGTGTTAGAGAGAGTGGGGCGGTGGGGGGGGGGGGCGAAGAAGACCAGTGTTTGTGCCAGAGAAAAAAAAAAGTTTCGGGCAGCATCTCTTCATCTGGCAGGAGGGAGTGACTTTGTTTATGGCTCGGGTGGGAGTGAATTAATGTGACCTGGTCTGCCCTTGCACCCTCCCTCCCTCTCCCCTCCCTCCCTCTC
>NW_020872420.1:1500501-1502253 GCF_003789085.1 Penaeus vannamei
CCACTTTCAGAAGTTTTCTCTTACTTTTACAGCGCTGTTTATCTATTTTCCACGTTTATTGCCTCCTCCAAGGGGCTTATGCTCTCGGTAGTGTTGGTTAGAGTGTTTGTTGGTTACCAGGATAACTCAGAACATCATGAACATATTTATAGGATATTTTTACCAGAGGTGAGTCTAAGAATAACTTAGGTGCCATTAAATGTTGGGGGGCATCGGGACCATGATCCGGATCCAGGATTTTTTTTTTATATGATGCATCAGTTGCCCCTATTGCAAGGCAGCCCCAGGAAGTCTTGAACGCTGATTGAAAATTTTACCAGGAAGTGTGTCTGAGCTTAACTGGATGACATTAATTATGGTTGGGATCTGGATCATGATCCGGATCCAGGATTTTTTAGTGTGATTGCATCAGTTACCCCTATTTACTTGTTCATAGGGTAAATTATTAATCATCATTGCCTTTATTCCCTCTGCCGGGAGGTCTGTTTACGACGGCGCCAGCATAGTTCAGAAAGAGGTGATTTCAGTTAATTCTTCAAATGTGAATATTTTTTATTGCATCAGTGATCCCTTTGCCTTGGCGGAGGTATGCGCTCTCTGAGTGCTTCTAGTTTTCCTTTTATTTTTCCCATTGTTCTTGCCTCGCCTCCCACGATCACTGTCGGTGACCCAGATCTATATCTATGATTCCTCACCTTCTCACCCCTCCCCACCCTTCCCCACCCTTCCCCACCCATTCATGCACGACAACGCCCTGACCCCGCTTTGACCCCATCATGACCCAGCGAAGTGTCCCTACCCCCGCTTCGGTCATGCTAAGCCCCGGTTTTTTTTATCCTTTCGTCACCCTTTCTCCCCAAGAAAAAGTGTCTTGCTCCAGCCTTCCGTCCGCCCCCACCCGTCCCCTCTCTGCCGCACTCTTACGTCCTCTGAAAATCTTGTCTTAGAGAAAGGCCAAGTTAGGGGGTGCGGGGATGAGGTTAATTTTGGGGCTGCGAGGGAGGGGCGAGGAGGGCGGAATGATGGAGGAGAGGGAGAAGGGAGAGATAGAGGAGGAAGGAGACCAGGGGGAGGGGGCTACGCGTGTGTTCCCCTACGTCGTGATTCAGCCTCGTCGGGTGAACATTATGGTCCACTTAAAGATTTCTCCCTCAGGATACACGACGTCTCTCTCTCTCTCGTCTCTCTTCTGCTTCTCTTCTCTCTCTCTCTCTCTCTCTCTCTCTCTCTCTCTCTCTCTTCTCTCTCTCTCTCTCTCTCTCTCTCCTCTCTCTCTCTCTCTCTCTCTCTCTCTCTCTCCTCTAGTGCGTCATGCGATAAACACCTGAAGACGCAAAGATAGACAGAACAACACAGACACCTAACAGCCATAAGTCAGAAAACAATAGAAAGCTCCGGAAAACCATAGTGGAGGGGGGGAAGAAGTGGGAGGTATCGGGGATCTCGTTTGTTATTCTTTCTTTCTTATTTTCTTCTCTTTTTCTTTCTTTTTTATTTTTCTTCTTTCTTTTCTTTTATTTTTCGTCCTCTTTCTTTATTTCTTCTTCTTCTTCTTTTTCTTCTTTTTCTTTTTTCTTTTCTTTTTTTTTCTTTTTTTTCTTTTCTTTTCTTTTTTTTTGCCTGTCCTTGCTATTGTCAGACGTCTTCGTATCACGCGACAGGTTTTCGAGTGATCCCAGAAGGTAAACAAATTGTTCCTGATTTTTTTTTTTTTGTTTTTTATCTTTATTTCGTTTATGAACTATCTTTGGA
>NW_020872420.1:1502913-1505413 GCF_003789085.1 Penaeus vannamei
GCGACGGAAGAGGAGAGAGAGAGAGAGAGAGAGAGAGAGAGAGAGAGAGACGCATCACCATCATGATCACCAATACCTTATTGAAGCTCGATGGAGTCTGTTTTTAGATTCACTTGACATTTCCGCGTCTTGCGTCATCAATTTTTTTCTTCATTTCTTTTATCTTCTTCTTCTTCTTTTTTTTTCTTTTTTTTTTCTTTTTTCTTCTTCTTTTTTTTTGCTTCTTCTTCTTCTTTTTCTTCTTTCTTCTTCTTCCTTTTCTTCTTCTTCTTTTCTTCTTCTTTTCTTTTTCTTCTTTTCTTCTTCTTCTTCTTCTTCTTTCTTTTTCTTCTTCTTCTTCTTCTTCTTCTTCTTCTTCTTTTTCTTCCTTCTTCTTTCTTCTTCTTCCTTCTTCTTTTCTTCTTCTTTCTTTCTTCTTTTTCTTCCTCCTCCTCCTTTTTTCTCTTTTCTTTTTTTCTTTTACTTAACTGACATATTTATAGAATTACCTCTCATGCGCATCACGACACCTCCCCCCCCCCGCCATTATTCACGTAACAAAATATCTTACATAATACATTTACCCTTTGAAAGCCCACACTACACTGAAATACACCCGCCACACTTCACTCTTCATAAGAACAGAACATCATCCATCTATCCACCTTACACTTTTATTTACTCATCTGAAGAGGTCCCTAAAATCTACACTTTTATTACTCATCTTGAAGAGGCTCTTAAAATCTACGTCATTTTATGTCACCCTACGGCAATTTACGGCAATTTACGTCACCCTATGACTTTCTACGTCACCCTATGTCACCCTACTTCACCCTGCGTCACGCTATGTCACCCTATGTCAACCTGTGTGACCCTATGTCGTCCTACGTCACTCTACTTCACGCTATGTCACCCTCCGTCACCCTGTCACCCTACGGCACGCTATGTCGTCCTACGTCATCCTTCGTCACTCTATGACACCCTGCACCACCCTACATTGCCCTATGACACTCTACGTCACTTTACGTCAACCCATGTCACCCTACAACACCCTTGTCACTCTACGTCACCCTATGTCATTCTACGTCAACCCATGTCACCCTGCGTCACCCCATATCACTCTACGTCACTTTACGTCACTCTATGTCACCCCATGACACCCTACGACACCCCATGACACCCTATGACACCCTACGTCACCTACATCACTTTACGTCAACCCCATCCTACAACACCCTATGTCACTCTACAACATCCTACGTCACCCCATGTCACCCTACGTCACCCTAGCACTCTCCTCTCACGCATTCCCCTCGCCCCCCCTCCCCCCCCCCCCTTGGTGCCGAGCTGGTGTCACCCTTCATGAGAGTAATTGAGATTTTTTTGGATTCGGGAAGAACGTGGGATAACGAGCTTGCTTGATGGATATATACTTTTTTATCTTTTTTTTTTCTTTCTTTCTTACTCTCTCTTTCTATCTCTCTCTTTTTTTTTTTGCTCCTCTCTCTTTTTCTCTCTCCCTTTTCTTTCTCTTCTCTGTCTATCTATCTCTCTTCTCTCTCTGTCTCTTCTCTTGACTCTCTCTCTTTTCTCTGTCTCTCTCTCTCTCTCTCTCTCTCTCTCTCTCTCTCTCTCTCTCTCTCTCTCTCTCTCTCTCTCTCTCTCTCTCTCTCCCTCCCTCCCTCTCTCTCTCTCTCTCTTCTTCTCTCTCTCTCTCTCCTCTCTCTCTCTCTCTCTCTCTCTCTCTCTTCTCTCTCTCTCTCGCTCTCTCTTTCTCTCTCTCTCTCTATATTGATCTCTTTCTGTACTTTTTTTTTTTTTTTTTTGCTCCGTTTTTTTTTTCTTTTTTATTTCGTTTTCGTTTTCGTTTTCGTTTCTTCGTTTACTTATTTCCCTGATCGTTTTTGTGCTTGTCTGTGTATGTTCACATGTATGGTCTTCCATGTTCACATGTTCAAGATCTTCCATACACATACCTGTGTACGTCTCATATTCTTACGACAAACTACATGATCGCTATGTCCACATAATTCACTTTCATCACATCATGATACATCCACTTAAAGACAAACACAGCACTATAATCTCGCGTAAACATACCTTTATCATTTTTTTTAGCGCAATTCGAACGAGGAAGCTTGCTAATGATCATTAATTTGTTTTATTTTTGATCAACGTTAGTCAGATTTCTCCGACATCCTGAGGGGAGATTACACATTAACAGCTGTTACTGTATGTTACTGCCGTCATTTGATATAGGGAGTTCGTGTCATCTGGCCTCTCGTCTTTCTCTCGTCAATATCGTTACTGCTTCTTCTCCGTCTCCTATTTCCTCCTCCTCCTCCTCCTCTTCCACGTCCTCCTTTTTTTCCATCTCCCATTTCCTCCTCCTCTTCCTCTCTCCTCCTCCTCCTTGTCTCCTGTTCCTCCTTCTCTCCTCCTCCTCTCCACGTCCTCATTCCCCTTTTTCTATCTCCCATTTCCTCCTCCTCCTCCTCCTTGTCAATATCGTTACTGCTTC
>NW_020872420.1:1515413-1520413 GCF_003789085.1 Penaeus vannamei
CTGCGACACAACCACACAACCACGAGCCATCAACCAGGCAATCACGACACGTTAACCACACAACTGCGACACAACCACACAACCACGATCCATTCACCACTTAACTGCCACCCGTTAACCACGGAACTACGGCCCATCAACCACAAAATTACGACCAATCAACCACTACCCATTCACCACACAGCCACGATCTGTTAACCACACAACCACGCCCCTTTAACCACACAACCACGCCCCTTTAACCACACACCAACCACGCCCCTTAACCACACAACCACGCCCCTTAACCACACAACTTTACCGCCCTTTAATACACAACCACGCCCTTTAACACACAACCACGCCCCTTTAACCACACAACCACGCCCCTTTAACCACACAACCGCCCCTTAACCACACAACCACGCCCCTTTAACCACACAACCACGCCCCTTTAACCACACAACCACGCCCCTTTAATTACACAACCACGCCCCTTTAACCACACAACCACGCCCCTTTAACCACACAACCACGCCCCTTTAACCACACAACTACGTTTAACCACGCAACCACGCCCCTTTAAACCACACAACCACGCCCCTTTAACCACACAAACCACGCCCCCTTAACCACACAACCACGCCCCTTTAATTACACAACCCACGCCCCTTAACCACACAACCACGCCCCTTTAAAACCACACACACCACGCCCTTTAACCACACAAAACCACGCAAACCACGCCCCTTTACCACACAACCACGCCCTTTTAACCACGCAAACCACGCCCCTTTAACCACCACGACCCACGCCCCTTTACCACGCAACCGTACGCCCCTTTAACCACACAACACGCCCCTTTAAAACCACACAACCACGCCCCTTTAACCACACAACCGCCCCTTTAACCACGCAACCACGCCCCTTTAACCACACAACCACGCCCTTTAACCACACAACCACGCCCCTTTAACCACACACGCCCCTTTAACCACACAACCACGCCCCTTTAACCACACAACCACGCCCCTTTAACCACACAACTACGCCCCTTTAACCACACAACCACGCCCCTTTAACACACAACTACGCCCCTTTAACCACACAAACAACGCAACGCCCCTTTAACCACACAACCACGCCCCTTTAACCACACAACCACGCCCCTTTAAACCACACAACCACTACGCCCCTTAACCACACAACCACGCCCCTTTAATTACACAACCGCCCTTTAACCACACAACCACGCCCCTTTAACCACACAACCACGCCCCTTTAACCACACAACTACGCCCCTTTAACCACCAACCACGCCCCTTTAACCACACAACCACGCCCTTTAACCACACAACCACGCCCCTTTAATTACACAACCACGCCCCTTTAAACCACACACCACGCCCTTTAACACACAACCACGCCCCTTTAACCACACAACTACGCCCCTTTAACCACGCAACCACGCCCCTTTAACCACACAACACCCCTTTAACCACACAACCACGCCCCTTTAATTACACAACCACGCCCCTTTAACCACACAACCACGCCCCTTTAACCACACAACCACGCCCCTTTAACCACACAACCACGCCCCTTTAACCACACAACCACGCCCCTTTAACCACGCAATTAATTTAACCACACAACCACACCCCTTTAATCACGCAACCACGCCCCTTTAACCACACAACCACGCCCCTTTAACCACACAACCACGCCCCTTTAACCACACAACCACGCGCCCCTTTAACCACACACAACCAGCCCTTTTAACCACGCCCACAAAACTTTTAACCACAAACAACACGCCCTTTAACTACGCCCCTTTAACCACACAACCAACGCCCCTTTAACCAAACGCCCCCAACAACCACGCCCCTTTAAACTACGCCCTTTAACCACAAACCACGCCCCTTTAACCACACAACCACCTTTAAACACCAAACTACGCCCCTTTAACCACGCAACTACGCCCCTTTAACCACACAACCACGCCCCTTTAACCACGCAACTAGGCCGCTTTTAAAACCACAACCACGCAACTACGCCCCTTTAACCACACAACCACGCTCCTTTAACCACACAACCCACGCCCCTTTAACCACAAAACTACGCCCTTTAACCACACAATCACGCCCTTTAACCACCAAACCACGCCCCTTTAACCACGCAACTAGGCCGCTTTAACCACTCAACCACGCCCCTTTAACCACACAACCATACCCTTTAACCAAGCAACTACGCCCCTTTAAACCACGCCAACCACGCCCATTTAACCACAACAAAACCATACCCCTTTAACCACGCAACCACGCCCCTTTTAAACCACGCAAACCACGCCCCTTTAACCACACAACCACGCCCCTTTAACACACAACCACCGCCCCTTTAACCACACAACCACGCCCCTTTGACCACACAACCACGCCCCTTTAACCACACAACTACGAACCCCTCTAACCACGCACCTACGCCCCTTTAACCACGCAACTTTACGCCCCTTTAACCACGCACAACCACGCCCCTTTAACTACACAACCACGCCCCCTTAACCACACGCCCCCAGCACAACTACGCCCTTTAACCACACAACCACGCCCTTTAACGCACACACCCACGGGCCCCTTTAAACACACAACCACGCCTCTTTAGCCACACAACCACGCCCCTTTAACCACGCAACTACGCCCCTTTAACCACGCAACTTACGCCCTTTAACCACGCAACTACGCCCCTTTAATCAACAACCACAACGCAACTACGCCCCTTAAACCACACAACGCACGCCCCTTTAAAACAACCACAACCACGCCCCTTTAACCACACAACACGCCCTTTAAACCAACACCACGCAACTACGCCCTTTAACCACGCCTTTAACCACACAACACGCCCTTTAACCACACAACTTTAACCACGCAACCACGAACCTTTCCTCGCCCCTTTAACCACGCAACCACGCCCCTTTAACACACGCAACCACATCCTTTAACCACACAACCACGCCCCTTTAACCACACAACTACGCCGCCTTTAACCAACAAACACGCATCTTAAACCACACAAACCACGCCCCTTTAACACGCACCCACGCCCGCTTTAACCACGCTACGCCCCTTTAACCACACAAACCCCCCTTTAACCCACACAACACGCCCCTTTAACCACGCACCCACGCCCTTTAACCACGCAACTACGCCCCTTTAAACCACAGCAACCTCGCCCCCTTTACCAGCACACTAAACTACGCCCCTTTTAAACCACACAAACCACGCCCCTTCAACCACACAACCACCCCTTTAACCACGCAACTACGGCCCCCTTTAACCACACAACCCACGCCCCTTTAACCACACAACACGGCCCCTTTAACCAACAACCACGCCCCTTTAACCACACCAACCCGCCCCTTTAAACCACACACAATACACCATGCTCCTTTAACCACACAACCACGCTCCTTTTAACCACACCAAACTACGTCCCTTTAACCACACAACAGCCCCTTCAACCACACAACCACGCCCCCTTTACCACACAATCACGCCCACTTAAAACCATACAACCACGCTCTTTAACCACACTACCACCTACTTTAACCACACAACTACGTCCCTTTAACCACAACTACAAAACCTTTAACCACACAACACGCCCCTTTAACTAGCACGCAACTACGCCCCTTTTAACCCATACAACCAGCGCTTTTAACCACACAATCAACGCCCCTTTAACCATTACAACCACGCTCTTTTAACCACACTTACCACGCTCTTTAACCACACAACTAACGTCCCTTTAACCACGCAACTACAAACCTTTACCACGCACTAACGCCCCCTTTAAACCACACAACCACGCCCCTTTAAACCACACAATTACGCCCCCTTTAACACACAACCACGCCCTTTAACCACGCAACTACCCCCTTTAAACCACACAACCACGCCCTTTAACACACAACATTACGCCCTCCTTCAACCACACAACCAGCCCCTTTAACCACGCAAATACGCCCCCTTTAAACCACACATCCAACCAACGCCCTTTAACCACAACAACTACGCCCTTTTAACCACACAACCACAACCACCTTTTACCACACAACAACCACGCCCCTTTAACCATACAACACGCCCTCAAACCACTACCCACGCTTCTTTAACCACACACACGCCCCTTTAACACAACACCACCCCCCTTTTACCACGCCCCTTTAAAACCACGCAACTACGCCCCTTTAACGACACAACTAAGCCCCTTTAACCACACAACTACGCCCCTTTAACCACGCAACTACGCCCCTTTAACGACGCAACCACGCCCCTTTAACCACACAACCACACGCCCCTTTAAACACGCACTACGCCCCTTTAACGACACAACTAAAGCCCCTTTAACCACACAACTACGCCCCTTTAACGACGCAACCACGCCCTTTAACCACACAAGCACGCCCTTTAACCACGCAACTTTTAAACCACGCAAGTACGACCCCTTTAAACCACACCCCTACGCCCCCTTTAACCACACGCAACCACAACCCCTTTAACCACACAAACACGCCCTTTTAACCACGCAACAACGCCCCTTTTAACCACATAAACACGCCCCTTTAACCACACAACTAGGCCCCTTTACACACGCACGCACGCCTTTAACCATACAACCACCGAGCCTCCTTTACCACGCAAACCACGCCCTTTAACCACACAACCCACACCCCTTTGAACCACACAAACACGCCTCTTTAACCACTAACTACGCCTTTTAACCACGCCCCTTTAACCACTCATACTTACGCCCCTCTTTAACCACACAACCACGCCCCTTTAAACCACGCAACTACGCCCCTTTAACCACACCACCTTTAACACGCAACCTACGCCCCCTTTAACCACGCACCTACGCCCCTTTAACCACACAACTACGCCCTTTAACGCCCCTTTAACCACGCAACCACGCCCCTTTAACCACGCACCTACGCCCCTTTAACCACAAACCTTTCCTCG
>NW_020872420.1:1525413-1532913 GCF_003789085.1 Penaeus vannamei
AAGGAAATTTCCGTTTAGTATCTTTTTATTTGTTTATTATCGTTTTATGTCTTTCTTAATTCTGGTTCAGGCTTTTTCATGTCCTTGAGTATCTTTATTTCTCTCTTTCATTATTGTGTTATGATAATTATTATCCCCATTATCATTATCTCGCAATTACCATGGATATTGGCTTTTTTATTGTTACTATTATTGCATAATTATTACATCATTATTATCATTTTGTATCCCTTTATTTATCATCGCCTTATTTCTCTTCTTTGCGGTGTACTTTTTTCCTTCTTTTCATATTCTTCTATTTCTTCACTTTTTCGTTACATATTTTAACCTATTTCATCACTTCTACGCTATTTTTCCCTCTCAACATTTTGTCTTTTTTTTCATTTCTGTTTATCCATTTTTTTACATTCTTTATTTCGTCTTCCGTTTTACCATAATTAAAACCAAACGCCACGATTACTTCAATCCATAAAGTCGATATTTCATAAAGTTTTCTTAGGCTAACAACCTTTAACAACACCAACGCAGTTTTTTATCACTTAGCATTATTTCAACGCCGCTCTTGAACACACTAAACTCCTTCTCATTTCGCCTTCATCTTAAAAATCATATGCATTGTTATATCAATTTTATAAGATTCTCTTTAGGTGGAATTTCTGCTTCTCGGAATCCTGCTCGGATATCCTGTTAAAGAATCAACAGAGCTTGTCTTGAGAGGATATATAGAGCCTATTTCATGAGAATATCCTAGATCTTAGTGCGTGAGAATCCTAGGCGTTCGTTCTTTGATAATGTTGATAAATCTAAGACTTTGTCAGTTGATGATTTGATAAAAGCTTAGAGTTTATCCTTTGCGTGTTCCTAGAGATCATCTAAGATTTGATAAATCTAAGAGTCTTAAAAATGAAAGATTTAGAGATCTTATTAATAAATACTAGAATTCATCGGAGATTTGATTATTTATCAGTGTTATTAAGTGAGAATTTGTCCTTTAAGTGATCCTAGAATTCATCTTAAATTTTGTAAATCTAAGAATTAGGGAAAAAAAAACACTAAATGCTTATCCTTTTATCTATAAGTCTACGTGTTTGAAATCAAATAAAAAGGTCTTGAATTTAAAGACATAAAAATGTTAAAAATCTAATAATTTGTCTTTTGTGAGTTACTAGAGTTTGCTGGATTTATTGATCTATTGAGTTGATCTATTTTGTTGGGATCTAAAGAGCTTAAATATCCTAATTGTATTTAGAGAGCTTATTCTAATGTCACGAAATTGTTTATTTATTTATTAGGACCCCAATATCCGATATGAAAATCTAAAAAAAAAAAAAAATAATGTCACTAAATTCTAATGTCACGAAATTGTTTATTAGGACACCAAGATCCGATGATATGAAAATCTAAAAAAAAAAAAAAAATCTAAATGACTAATAATTATATATAACATTTGAAACATCATGGAAAAATGTTTTGAGGCTCTTAAAGCTTATCATATCTCACACTCAAACATACACCACGCACGCACTTCGCCCAAAGGATCTTCCTCGAATGATCTCCCTCTGAAGTCCACCGAGAAAGTCCTTCAAGGAGTACCATAAGGATACTTACTCAAGGACCTTTCTCAAGGAAGTCCCTCAAGGAACCTCTTCAAGGAATATCCTCAAGGAACTGTCCCTTCTCCCAGGATCTCTCCCTAAGGAACTCCGTCCAGGAACTTCAAGGGATTCCTTAAGGACTCCCCTTAAAGAGCTCCTTTAAGGATGTACCTCAAGAATCTCTCTCAAAGTAATTACTCTTAAAAACTCCACTTAAAAGACCTTTTTTTAAGACCTCTCTCAAGGAATTCCTCGAGGACCATTGTTAAGGACCAAAGTCAAGGACCACTGTCTAAGAAATCCTCAAGGACCACCGCCAAAGGAATTCTCAAGGACCACCCATAAGGAAATCCTCAAGGACCACAGTCAAGGAAATCCTCAAGGACCACCCTCAAGGACCACCGCCAAAGATAAATCCTCAAGGACCACCGTCAAGTAGATTCCCAAGGACCACCGCCAAAGAAAAATCCTCACGGACCACCGCCACCAAGACCCCCACCCCCCCTCGAGGAGGACCTTCCGCAGGGCAATGTCTTGGGCGGGATTCAATTTTGTGACGCGCGCTGGCCCCCTCGTCTCGCGTCGTCATAAACACATTTGAACAATTTGCATATCCAACTTCCTCTCTCTCTCTCCTCCTCCTCCTCCAACTCCTTCCGGCATTTCGGAGGACTATCTCTCCAGAGTGCCTGGGCCTCTTGCGCTGTGGAGGCCGACGTGCTGGCGCTGGAGTGCTTGGGTCGTGAGGCTGTGAGGCTTTGTGAGTGTGTGAGGGTCGAGGGTTTTTTGTGATGGGTTGGATGAGGGTGTGTGGTGGTCTTTGTTTGTTGGTTTTTCCTTCGTTATGTCTATCCGATTGTGTCTGTTTGTTTTTTGTCTGTCTGTCTGTTTCTCTGTCTTTCTTTCTTAATTCTCTCATTCAACTGTCTCCTTTTATTCCTTTCTACCATCTCCCACTCTCCCCTTCTCTCTCTTTCTTTTTCTCCTTGCCTTTTCATTTTCTTTTCTTTTCTTCTCTTCTCTCTCTCTCTCTCTCTCTCTCTCTCTCTCTCTCTCTCTTCCCTCTCCCTCCTCCTCCCTCCCCCTCCCTCTCCCTCTCCCTCTCCTCTCCCCTCCCCCTCCCTTTCCCTCTCCTCTCCCTCTCCCTCTCTTTCTCCCTCCTCTCCTTCCCCCTCCCTCCGTCTTCTCCCCTCCCTCTCGCTCCTCCCTCTCCTTTCCCTCTCCTTCTCCTCTCCCTCTCTTTCTCGCTTTCTCTCTCTCTCTCTCTATTTATGCCCATGTACGTTCATGTTCACCTCCTGTTCGTCCCTGTTTGCATGTTTGCTTCCTCCGTTTCTGTCAGGTTGTATTTCCGCGTGTCTGTCTGTATACGCACACACGCACACATTTTTGTACGTACACACTCTATTTCCTTTTGCAAGGTATATATGTATGTATGGATGTATATATGCGTATATGCATGTATGTATGTATGTATGTAAGTATGTATGTATGTATGTATGTATGTATGTATGTATGTATGTATGTATGTATGTATGTATGTATGTAATGTACTACTTGTTGTATGTATGTATGTAAGTATGTATATATGCATGTGCCCACTTTGTATGTAGACCTGTATGTATATATGTATATATGTATGTATTTATGTATGTATATATCTATATATGTATATATCTATGTATGCATGCGTGTATTTATGTATGTACACATGCATATATCTACATACGTATGTATCTATGTATGTACGCATGTACGTATGTATGCACCCGCTGTGTTTACTTTCCCAAGGTGTGTAAGTTTATCGCTCGTGTGTGTACATAACAACAAATATGACAGCCGGAATATCCACTTTCTCGTTGTGGTCATATGGAAGTGGATGTGTTCATAGTTGGTTTATTCTTCTCGTAAATGGGATATTGCTTCTTCTGTGTTTATGCGGCCGTTTGCTTGCTGTGTGCTTGCTTGGGGAAAGTAGTGTGGTTGTAATTCATGTGTGGGGGGGTTGCGCGTGTGTGTGTGTGTGTGTGTTTGTTGCTTTGTGTGTTGTGTGTGTCGGTTTTTTTGTTTGTTTGTGTGTCTGCTTACGTGTTTTTGATTGTTTTTTTTTTGTGTGTTTGTGTGTATTGTGTGTGTGTATCTCTGATTGTTTTGTTTGTGTGTATCTCTGATTGTTTGTTTGTGTGTATGTGATTGTTGTGTGGAATTATTTGTTTAATGTGTGTGTGTGTGTGTGTGGTTGTGTGTATGTGTGTGTGGTGTGTGGCATTGCGTCTCTATGCGTGTTTGTCTGTTTTTTTTCATGGATGTTTTTGTTTGAAAATCGCCCGAAGATTTATTTGTATGTATGTGTTTTTTATCCCCTCCTAACATGCACATAAACAAAAGAACCAAACATTAAATGGAAAGTATGTAAAAATTACCGACGTGTATTTCTTGCAATGCTGCAACCTAAGCATCTATTATTGACAAGAGGAAGAAAATCAGAGGAAGTGAACTAATCCGAATATGGAAAAAAGTGCCTAAAACTACTTTGAAAATACGAATGGGAATAGAAAGAAAGGAAGATTAGAAAGTAAAACGAAAGATAGATAGGATAAGAGAGGGAATAAGGAGGAATATAGATGCCTGTCTCTTTCTTCTTCTGTGGTTCCTTTTCTCTCTTTCTTTCTCCGTCTTCTTGTTCTCTTTCCTCTTCTTATCTTTCCTTCCCTCTTCCTTTCTCTTTGTAAACCTCGTTTCCATCTTTTCATGACTTTCTTCCTTTCCTTCGCTTCCTCTTTGTCCTGTCTCTCTTTCTCCATCACTTCACTTCTCCCTTCCTAATCCTCCCTGTCATTCCCTCCCTTAATCCCTCCTTCCTTTCCTCCCTCCCTCCATCCCGTCCCTTGTCTCTGTTAATCCCTCACTTCTATTCTTCTTCATTCTGTCTCTTCTCTTTCTCTTTCCTCCCTTCCCCTTTTTCTTTGATTCACCCCTTTCCCTCCTCTGCCTCTTCTCCCTCTTTTCTTCCTTTTCCCTTCTCCCTCTTCTCTCTTCCCCTCTCCTCCCACTTCCTCTCTTCCCGTTCTCTATTCCTCTCCTTCACATTTCCCTTTTCATTTTCCTCGTTATCTCATTCTCCTCCTCCCTACTTCCATTCTCGCTTCCTCCCTTCCTCCCTTCCATCACCTACGTCCTTCTCCTTCATTCCCTCCCTTTCTCTCCTCTCCGTTCCACCCTCCCTCTCCAAGTCTCCCTCCCTTTTGTCCCCTCTCCTCCCTCCCCCTTCCCCTCCTCCACATACCTCTCCTCCTCTCTCCTCTCCCTTCCACTCCTCCCATACTCCTCCCCCAAGCCTCCCTCCACTCCTCCCCCTCGCCCCTTCCCTCCCCATACCCCCTCCCTCCTGCCTCCCTTCCACTCCTCCCCCCTTCCCCCTCCTCTCACCCTTCACACCCATTCTCCCCCTCCCCTCCCCATACCTCTCCTCCCTCATGCCTCCCTTCCCCCCTCCTCCCCCCTCTCCCCTCCCCCATACCTCTCTTCCCTCCTGCCTCCCTTCCACTCCTCCCCCCTTGTCCTCCCCCTCCCCCTCCCCTTCCCCCTAGCAGACAGACTAGAACAAACCCTGACTGAGAACAAACTTCCTCGAGGATTCTGGCGTAGCCATGACCTTCCATTACAGAGAAAATGTCTGATGGTGCCGTGCCTTCCGACTTATTTCATATTTTCCGAAATTTTTCGTTCTTTGGGTCCAAAAGGGATTAAGAGAGGAGAGAGAGAGAGAGAGAAGAGAGAGAGAGAGAGAGAGAGAGAGGAGAGAGAGAGAGAGGACGAGAGAGAGAGAGAGAGGAGAGAGAGCAGAGAGAGAGAGAGAGAGAGAAAAGAGAGAGAGAGCAGAGACGCAGACGCAGAGCACCAGACTCGGACCCGAGACGACCCGACGCATGAGAGAGAAGCGAGACGAGAAGAGAGACGAGATCCGCTCGACGATGACGGAGAGAGAAGCCTAGAACTAGAGAGGAAGAGAGAGAGGCAGAGAGAAGAGGCTGAGAATCCATACATGTAGTGAAGAAGAGGGAAAAAAACCGGACAACCACAGCAGAACGGACAAGGACCGACAGTAGAGAGAGAGACAGAGAGGGAGGAGAGAGAGAAAAAGAGACAGGAAAGAGAAGAGAGAAGAGGAGGGAAGAGAGAGAGAGGAGAGACGACGTGGCCGACGATGAGAGTAGAGAAATAGAAAGAGAGAAGAGAGAGAGGAGAGATAGAAGCGAAAAGAGAGAGAGAGAGATGGAGAGAGGGAGAGAGAGGAGAGAGAGGAAGGAGTAAGATGAGACGAAGACCAGGATCTGACTACTCGACATGAAGATGGAGAGTGAGAGAGAGAGAGAATTCGAGAGAGAGAGAAAGAAAGAGGAGAAGAGAGAAGAGAGAGGAGAAGAGAGAAGCGAGAGAAGCGAGACGAGCCGACGACGATGAGCGAGAGGAAGAGAGAGAAGGGAGAAGAGAGAAAGGAGACAAGAGAGAGTAGAAAGATGCGATAGAAAGACGAGACAGAGAAAAGAGAAAGAGAAAAGAGAGGAGACAAGAGAACGGGAGAAAGGAGGAGAACGAGAAAGGGAAAGAGGAGAGAACGAGAAGGAAAGAGAGGAGAGGACAGAGACATAAAGAGAAAAAAAAAGGGGATAAGCGAGAAGAGAGAGAGAGGCGGCGGGTTTTAGAGAGAGGCGAAGCACGTTCCGCTGTTCAAATAAAACTAGTGTTAAGGGTTCTGCGCAGAAGAAGGGGAACGCTGATATCGGGAATGTGGTGCAGATGTGAGGGAATAGCTAATGCAGGGATGGGACTACGTAGTTGGTGGGGAACAAGGGAGGACGGAGATTGATAGATAGATAGATAGATGAGATAGAAGATTAGAGTAGGTAAGATAAGATAAATAGATAGATAGATAGATACGATACGACTACGCATTGCCATCTTAGCAGATACGATACCGACATAGATACGATAGATAAGATAGGCTACGCACTAGACTTCAGAGAGCCGTATGACAGAATAGAGACGAAGCAGTGTGTAAAAGCAAGATTTAATATATAGAAGAGAAAGAGGCAGGACAGACACAAAGAGAGAAGAAGAGGGAAGAGACGAACGAGAAGAAGAGAGAGGATCGGACGCCATGGGGACATGCAGAAAGACGAGAGCCATGCAGACAAGACGAGAAAAGCACACAGAGAGAGAGAGACAGAGACAGGGAAGTAAATCAACAGAGATCCAGATTCTCAGAGACAAAGATCAAAGAAAGAGAAAGAGAAAATAAAAAATTGTGTGATAACACGACGAATGTGAAGGTGAGGGTGGAATCATAGTGATTATGAGAATAACAAAGGCGCTTAATATAAGATTTAGAACGATTAAAATACTGAAATTGTGAAATGAGACGGACTAGTGAGTGTGTGAGTGCGGTATTAGTGTAAGTAGAAATGTATCAGGATATGAGACTCGGATAAGGTAGATGTATGACGTGTAAGAATTAGAAAATATATGTAAAAGAATCAAGAAAATATAATTAAGAAATACCCTGAAACAGCAGAGACGAGACCAGCGACCCGCGGGAGCAGACCCGCACCGACGAAACCGACCCGACCCCTCCCGAGCCGACCGAGACCCGAGAAGAGACGAGAGACCCGCAGAGATTTATGATGAAAGAGAGAGAGAAGAGAGAAGAGAGAGAAGAAAGAGAGACGAAAACAGCAGAAGAGAGAAAAGAAGAAAAAGAAAAGCCCTAAGAGAGAGAGGGAGGAGGAGAGAGAGAGGAGAGAGAGAGAGAAGAAGAGAGAAGAGAAGAGAGAGAGAGAGAGAGAGAGAGAGAGAGAGAGAGAGAGAGAGAGAGAGAGAGAGAGAGAGAGAGAGAGAGAGAGAG
>NW_020872420.1:1550413-1555413 GCF_003789085.1 Penaeus vannamei
AGAGAGAAATGAAAAAAATCGACATGGTAAAATAAAAGCCATGTTGACAGAGAAAACACACGTGTCTCCCCTTTCGTTAGCCCGATATCCAGAAAGAAAGAAAATGGAATCAAAAACAAATAAAGACCCACCAGTCGAAATAGACAAGGGACAAGTGCAAAAACAAAGAATAATGCCTTTATTTGCGCTGATAAGAGAGACGAGTGCACACAAGCCCGGCAGAACAAGTGAACATTTCAATCAAGCAGTGAACTGTGAACAACCGCTCCGGGCGAAGACGGCGTGTTCTCGATCTGAAGAACAAAAATAACAAAAAGAACAAAAAGATAAAGCATCGCGTGTCGACCGAGAAGTGTTCTTAGGGGGGTGGGGGGTTAAAAGGGGGAGGGGTATGGGGGGGGGGTATCAGGGGTGGGCGTACAGACAGGGAGGGTATAACAGGGGGTAAAGGGGGTGGAGGAGGGGCATAACAGGTGGGAGGGTAAGGGGAACCGGGGAGGGCAAAGCAAGGGGGTTGGGTGAGGGGATCTGGGGGGCGTCTTAGGAAGGGTAAGAGGGGTCTTAGAGAGTGTACTCAGGGGAAAGGGTGGGGAAGGGGGTGTGGGGGTGTGGAGGGGACGGGAGGGGAAGGGAGGGGAGGGGAGGGGAGGGGACGAGGGCAGGGAGGGGTCGAGTCTGATGCTGATTATTATAATCAATATGCAGATCCGTCATTTTCTCATTTCCTACTCTTGCCTTTGGTTCTCTTCTTCCTTCTCTTTCTCCTTTCGCAATTCACATTACGTGGCCTCTCTTTCTGTATTTCTTCGATTCTCTCTTTATCTCTGTCTTTCTTACTTCCTCTCTTTCTGTATTTCTTCGATTCTCTCTTTATCTCTTTCTTCCTCTCTTTCTGTATTTCTCCATTCTCTCTTCCTCTCTGTCTTCTTCACTCCCTTTTTTCTGCATTTCTTCGATTCTCTCTTCCTCTCTGTCTTTTTCACTTCCTCTCTTTCTCTGTTTCGTCGATTCTCTCTTCCTCTCTGCATTTCTTCGATTCTCTCTTCCTCTCTATCTTCTTCACCTCCTCTCTTTCTGCATTTCTTCGATTCTCTCTTCCTCTCTGTCTTCTTCTCTTCCTTTTTTCCTTTCTTTTCTTCCCACCGAGTCATCCCCTCCTATTTCTTATCTTCTCTCCTTCTCTCCCTCTCATTCTCTTATCTCTATCTCCCATTTATTCCTTACACATCCCTCTTTCTATTCCTTGATTAGTGATGTCTCAGTCACATTAAAAACTTTTAATTGATAATTTAAAATCAAGTATAATAGGCTAGAATTAAAAGGACATTTTAAGGAAAACAGAGTCAGTATGAGAAAAGAAGAAAAAAATAAAGATCATGAAATTGAATCTGGAAAATAGATAGATAAGTAGATAGATTGACACTTTGATAGATAAGTGAATAAAAAGGAGATAGATTGACTGATCGCCTGAGAGCAAAAAGATAGACAGAGAGACAGATGGATAAGTAGTGAGATAAGTAAATAAAAAGCCAATTAAATCAAGTTGATACTATTATGCAGAAATAGAGTACATGGATATTTAGACAAGTAGATTTAATTGTGCCTTTGCATAATCAAAAGATACACCGCCAGCCCCCCCCCTCTCCTCTCCCCTCTCTTATCCCTCCCTCTCCCTCTCCCCCCTCTCCCCTCCCCCCATTCCCCACGTGCACAAAGAAGCTATAATTCGGCACGGAACCTCCCAAAAGAGAATATACTTTCTTTTTCTTCTTTTCTTTTTATTTTGTTTCTGAATTTCTTTCTTGGTTTTACTTCTTTGTTTTTTTTAACTCCTTCTATTTTGTATTTCTCTCTCATTCTCTCTCTCTCTCTCTCTCTCTCTCTCTCTCTCTCTCTCCTCTCTCTCTCTCTCTCCTCTTCTTCTCTCTCTTCTTCTCTCTCTCTTCTCTCGTCTCTCTCTCTCTCTCTCTCTCTCTCTTTCTCTCTCTCTCTCTCTGTCTTTTTTTCTTTTTTGTTACTGTGCTTCAAGCAGTGCGACGTCGGCAAGCACCACAACTGGGGAGTGAGCTGTGCTTGAAGAGAGCAGCAGAATAAGTCAGAGCGCTGATAGGATGGGCAGGGGGGGGGGTAGACTGGACGAAGGGTGGAGAGGGAGAGGGCGAGAGATGGAGGATAGGAGGAGAGAAGGAGAAGGGGGCGAAAGGGGAGATGGAAGAAAGGAGGAGAGGGGGACGAAAGGGAGATGGAAGATTGGAAGGAGAGAAGGGAGGAGAGGTAGAGGAGATGGAGAGAAAGGAAAGATAGAGAACGGAGAGAGATGCGAAGTGCAAGAGAGGACGAAGAGAGGAGAGAGAGAATTAAAAGAAGGAGACACATAGAAGACTCTAGCTTAGAAAAGATGGAATGAATGGAAGAAATTCGAATAGAGGAGAAGAGACGCGGAAGATTAGAATAGAAGGGAGATAAGAGAAAAAGGTATGATAAAGAGAACGAAGAGACAGAGGAGAGGATAAAAGAATAAAAAAGAGAGAGAGAAAAAGAGAGAGAAAGAGACAGAGAAGAGAGAGAGAGAGAGAGAGAGATGAGAGAGAGAGAGAGAGAGGAGAGAGAGAGAGAGAGAGAGAGAGAGAGAGAGAGAGAGAGAGAGAGAGAGAGAGAGAGAGAGAGAGAGAGAGAGAGAGAGAGAGAGAGAGAGAGAGAGAGAGAGAAGCAGATACAGATACAAACAAACACAGAGATGCAGATGAAGAGAGACAGACAGAGACACAAACAGACAGACAGGCAGACAGATAGGACCGAAGACGTTCAGCCAGTGCCTGGGAACATACGGTGACGCCCAAGATAGGAGATAGCGGGCCAAGGTGAAGGTGACGGTCGGGCGCAGACGAAGGAACTCCTGAAGACAGATGTGTCCTTGAAGAGCTCAGGAGTGACGGGCCGGTATCGGTGCTGAAGTCGGCGGAGGAACATGCGATGGGCTGACTCCGTGGGCGTGAAGAGAACTCTGTTGTGGTTGCTGAATGATTTGTCGGCTGATTCGGGTGGGTGTGAAGGAGCGCTCTGCATTTAGTTTGCTTACTGGATATTTTTACTTTAGTTACTTATTTTCTGTCTTCCTTTTTCTCTTTCTTTTCTTTGTCTCTCTTTCTTTCTCGTTTTCTCTCTCTCTCTCTCTCTCTCTCTCTCTCTCTCTCTCTCTCTCTCTCTCCTCTCTCTCTCTCTCTCTCTCTTCTCTCTCTCTCTCTCTCTCTCTCTCTCTCTCTCTCTCTTCTCTCTCTCTCTCTCTCTCTCTCTCTCTCTCTCTCTCTCTCTCTCTCTCTCCTCTCTCTCTCTCTCTCTCTCTCTCTCTCTCTCTCTCTCTCTCTCTCTCTCTCTCTCTCTCTCTCTCTCTTATCATCAGCTTCGCTATATGCATCTTTTTTCCCACATACCTCTCTTTCTAATCCTCTTCTCTCCTAATTTACTCACCTGGATTGCGAGTTAATTATCATTCTTGTGTTCTTAATTAGGATACATCTTTATGTGCATCTGTACTTTTGTTGCTAATGAAATTAGGAATGCGGTTGTGAAGAAAATTTTTTTTTTAGTGACTGTGATTGGATATTTGTGTATTTGATTAAACGTATTTTTATGTTAAATGCTACAGTAATTGTTTGTTTGTGTATGTTTGTTTCTGTGGTTTGCATGTCTCTACGAATGTGTGTTCGTGTGTACGTCTTTGGGTGCGTGTGCGGACATGCGCGTGGATTCCGTTTCCGTATAAAAGAACAGGAAGAAAACGCAAACAATATCCACTTAACAAATCACAACAGTAGCGACAGACAATCGTTCCTTTCAAGACAATCGGATTCTCTATCACCCCGCTTTCCTTCCCCTCTCTGTCTCTCGCATCTTCCTCGACACTGACTCTTTTATTGATTATCTTCTTCCTTTTGGGCCTTATTATCATTCGCGTCTAACTGTCTTATTTCTTCCCCTCGTCCAAATCGTCTTCCTCCCTCCGATCTTCCGATTTCACCCTCGAATGACAGGCCATCCGTCATCTCACAATCACCCTCGGCTCTTGTGTTTCCGCTCCCCTCGGCTCTCTTCCCCTCTCTTCCCCTCTTCCATCTCCCGTCTTCTCTCCTTCGTGTTTGGGGCTTCCTTTCCCCTTCTACGTTCTCTCCTCCCTTCTTCTCTGTTTCTTTTTTTACGTCATCCTGTGTCTTAATTTGATTTTATTTTGCTCTTCTTTTTTATTTCTGTCTTTACTCTTGTTTATCATTTTTATATCATTTCTCCTGTTCACTTTCTTTCTGTTTTCCTTCTTCTCCCTCTTCCTCACCCTTTATCCTTACTTCAGTTTATCCTCCTTTTCCAACTCCTACATCCTCTCTTCTCGTATCCTTCTCTTCGTCCCTCTATCTTCTCCTCTACTCCCTCTCTCAGTCTTCTCATCTTTTGCCACTTCTCTTCCCCGCCGACGTCACCCTCTCTCTCTCCTCTCCTCTTCTCCTCCTCTTTCTCATGCCACCCTCTCTCCTCCTCCTCTTCCTCCCCACTTTCTATGCCATGTCACCCTCTTTCATCCTCCTCTTCCTCCTCCCTTCTTTCTGTGCCATGTCACCCTCTCATCCTCCTCTCCCTTCTCCTAATCGTTCCCTCCTCCTCCTCCCGCTCCTCCTCCTCCTCCTCCCCTCCTCCTCCTCCTTCCGCCTCCTCCTCCTCCTCCTTCCTCCTCCTCCTCCTCCCTCCTCATCCCCTCTTCTCGCCCCTCCCACGCATGGCTGCAGCGACAGCATTTTCCCCTCGCTTCCCCTCGCTCTGCTGGGCACTCCTCCCCCTTAGTTAATGGCTATTGACTTTTGGCTATTACTTTGATTGTGATATATTGCGCCGAGAGATCAGGCCTAATGCCACAGCCTCCCAAAATAAGGGTGTCATATTCGATACTGACCGTCGGGGATCATACATACACGCATACACTTACTTACCCACTCATTCAGTCACTCACGGAC
>NW_020872420.1:1567913-1577913 GCF_003789085.1 Penaeus vannamei
AGAGAGAGAGAAGAGAGAGAGAGAGAGAGAGAGAGAGAGAGAGAGAGAGAGAGAGAGAGAGAGAGAGAGAGAGAGAGAGAGAGAGAGAGAGAGAGAGAGAGAGAGAGAGAGAGATGAACGAAATAAACGTCTGTTTTACATAAATCATAATGATGATTAGAATAAACGAGTATCAACAGTCGTTTCCCACATATTGTCACAAAGCAGTAGCGAGGATCAAAGTGAACGCAAGTAAACATTTGAAAAAAGGAAGACTGAACGCAAATTGATGTCCGAAATGAACGCACATGAAATGAATGCCCTCCTTAATTGATATTTGGAACATCACCATTAATCATTGCTGTTATCACAAGTAAATCATTAAGAAGAGGGAGATGACAGTCGAAATGAACACGCGTAGACAGCCTGCTTTGCACATGGTATAAAGAACAGTGATAAATGACCGAAATGAACGCAAGTGATCGAAAGAACTGCTCTGCACACATCGTAATGAAGAAGCAACACACCTATCATCGCGGTAAGAGAGAGAGAGAGAGAGAGAGAGAGAGAGAGAGAGAGAGAGAGAGAGAGAGAGAGAGAGAGAGAGAGAGAGAGAGAGAGAGAGAGAGAGAGAGAGAGAGAGAGAGAGAGAGAGAGAGAGATGGAAAAGAGAGATTAATTGCCAAAATAAACGCATATGACCAGTCAGCAACGCACACGTCATCACAAAAAGGAGGACTGACGACTGACGATGACCGAGCCGAGCGTCAGCGCCGTCCACGTGTCCGGGCGCCTCCTCTCCCGAGCAGCTGCGGGCGGCGACGGCGGGGGGGCGGGGGGCGCTGCGCAAACAAACACGGGTCAGAGGTCGGCCGAGGAGGAGCCAATACCTTCGCAGGGCTCGGGCGAGGCGGGGCGGCAGGACGTCGCCTTTTCCTTCTCTTCTCTTTCTTTCTCTTTCATTCCTTTTTACTCCTTCCGCTCTTTTTTTTCTCTCTCTCTTTCGCCCTCCTCATCCCTCTCCATTTCCCTCTCTTCCTTCACATTCAGATCTATCTCCCTCTCCACTTCCCACCTATCTCCATCTCCCCTTCCTATCCCTCTCCATCTCCCTCTCCTTTTCTCACCTCTTTTCACTTCCCTCTCCCCTTCCTATATCTTTTCATTTCCCTTTCCCTTTCCTAATCTTCTCTCCTTCCCATCCCTCTCCATCTTAGTCTCTCCTTCCTATTCCTCTTCCTTTCCCTCTCTCCTTCCTATTTCTCTCCATCTCCCTCTATCCCCTCCCCTTCCCTCTCCATCTTAATTCCCCCTTCCCATTCTTTCTCCTTTCCCTCCCTCTTCCTATTTCTCTCCATCTCTCTCTCCCCTTCCCGTCCCTCTCCATCTTAGTCTCCCCTTCCCACTCCTTTTCCTTCCCCTTTCCCCTTCCTTCTCTTTCTTATTTTCCCCTTTCTATTCCTCTTCCATTTCCCTCTTCTCTCCCCTCATTGGCTTCCTGAGAACCCGTGGAAACTCACGTGGGATTTATTTTATTTTATTTTTATTTATTTTTTTTTTTTTTTTTTTTTTTTGCGTCTGAAATCAGCTGAAAATAACGTGTGGAAACTCACGTGGGATTTATTTTATTTTATTTTTATTTATTTATTTTTTTTTTTTGCGTCTGAAATCAGCTGAAAATAACGTGTGGAAACTCACGAGGGATTTATTTTATTTTATTTTTATTTTATTTTTTTTTTTTTTTGCGTCTGAAATCAGCTGAAAATAACGTGTGGAAACTCACGTGGGATTTATTTTATTTTTATTTATTTATTTATTATTTATCATTGTTTTTTTGCGTCTGAAATCAGCTGTAAATAGCGTGGCAGGTTTAACACGAAATCATATAGAGTTGGGCGAGTGTTTGCCTTGACATTCACTTTGGTTTAATTAAGACGAGCTCTCTGTCCACTTAAGTTATGCTTGGTTTCTTTTTCTCTGTCTGCTTGTGTGTTTGTCTGTTGTTTGTTTCTCTGTGTATCGCTGTGTGTGTGTGTTTTCTGATTAATCTGTCTGTTCGTTTGTCCCTCTCTGTTCATCTTGATCGTTCTCACTTCCTGTTTATCTCTTTCTTTTCCTCTCTGTTCTCTCTCTCTTTCTCTCTCTTTCTCTCTCTCTCTCTCTCTCTCTCTTCTCTCTCTCTCTCTCTCTCTCTCTCTCTCTCTCTCTCTCTCTCTCTCTCTCTCTCTCTCTCTCTCTCTCTCTCTCTCTCTCTCTCTCTCTCTCTCTCTCGCTCTCTCTCTCTCTTTCTCTCTGCCTCTCCTCTCTCTCTCCTCTCTCTCTCTCTCTCTCTCTCTCTCTCTCTCTTCTCTCTCTCTCTCTCTCTCTCTCTCTCTCTCTCTCTCTCTCTCTCTCTCTCTCTCTCTCTCTCTCTCTCTCTCTCTCTCTCTCTCTCTCTCTCTCTCTCTCTCTCTCTCTCTCTCTCTCTCTCTCTCTCTCTCTCTCTCTCTCTCTCTCTCTCTCTCTGTCTATCTATCTTTCCCCCCTTCTCTCTCTCCCTCCCCTCCTCTCTCTCGCAATCTCCGCCTCTCTCCTTCATTCAATTTCAGTCTCCTTCTTTCTCTGTCTCACTCAATCTCTGTCTGCTTGCTCTCTCTCTCTCTCTCTCTTATCCTTCTTTTTCGTTCCTTCCTCCTCCTCCTACTTTTCCTTCTTCTTCTTTTTCCCTGCTGTGGGAGATCTTTCCCCATCTGGTTCGGCCTGACCTCTGACCCTCCGTGACCCTCGCGCTAACTTTCCTTCTCACCAGCATGTCACCGTGGCCACCCCTCCCCCTCCCTCCCCCTCCCTCTCCGGTCACTGTGACTTATCTCGGAATCTGGAGGTTTTCCCACGGTGGCTGTTCACTTGCGGGCGTCGTTCCTGCTCTGTTTATTTTGGGGGCATTTAAGGTGTTTAGTCTGATTGTCAGTGCGGTCATTTTGAATAATTGATTGATTTGGCTTTGTTTTCCTATGAGGAATGTATATATGTATGTGTGTGTGTGTGAGTGTATGTGTGTATGTGTGTGTGTGTGTGTTGTGTGGTGTGTGTGTGTGTGTGTGTGTGTGTGTGTGTGTGTGTGTGTGTGTGTGAACATTTGTTATGGTGTTTTGATATTTTGGCCTGATATATAATTTTTCATACTTCAATATCATGTTTCATAATTAAGATATGAATACCTTCCTTGACATTCAGGGAGAAAAATATCGACAGCTTTTGCAGACTCGTCAAGATCTGCCACAGCGTCAGCCTGAACGCCGCCCTTCATCCTCGAGCAGCACCTTCGCTTTTAACTCGAGGTTTCAAAGTCACTCCATATTTCGCACTTTTTTTTTTTTTTCCTTTCACACTTCCCCACGTGTCCCTTCCCCCTCTCCCCTCTCTCCCTCCTTTCTGTCCTTGGTCTCCTCTCTCCCTCATTCCTCTCCTCGACATCCGCCTTCCCTCCCTCTCTCTCCTCTTTTCCGCGCCTTCCCTCCCTTCCTTTTCTCCCTCTCTCTCCCCCTTTTCTTGTCCCTTTTCTCATACCCTTCGTCCCTCCTCTCCCAAGTCCTCTTCTTCACCTCTCACTACCGCGCCTCTCACTCTCCCCTTCTCTCACGTGTTCCGCCCCCCCGCTGTTTACCTACTCCCTCCCTTCTAGCCCTCCATTTTTTCACATGTCCCTCCTCTCTCTATTCCTCTGCACCCTCCACTGCTTCCATTTTAGTCCTTCATCTCTCTCCCCTCCACCTCTCACATCTCCTCCCCGTCCCCCTCCTTCTCCTTCCCCCCTCCCTCTCCTTCTTCCCAAACCTCCATCCCTTTCCCCTCCTCCCTCCCTTCCTACACCCTCCTTCCTCCCAAAACCTCCACCCTTTCCCCCTTCCCCTTCCACCCAAACCTCCCTCCTTTCCCTCCCTCCTCCCAAAACCTCTCCCTTTCCCCTTCCCTCCCCTCCCCCCCGTTCCCCCTCCCCTCCATCCCCCTTTCCTCCCTTCCTATTCCTCCAAAACCTCCCTCCCTTTCCCCCTCTTCCCCTTCCCCTCCCTCTCTTTCTCCCCCCTCTTCCTTCCCCTCCCTCCCATTCCCCTTCCCCCCCTTCCCTCCTCTTCCTTCCAAAACCTCCTCCTTCCCCCCCCCCCCTTTCCCCTCCCTTCCCCATTCACCTCCCTCCCTTTCTCCTTCCCTTCCCCCTTCCCCCCCCCCTTCCTTCCCCTCTCCCTCCCCTCCCTCCTCCCCTTCCCTTCCCCCCCTCCCTCCCTTCCTAAAACCTCCCGACCCTGGCATGTTTACCGCCGCGTCACGTACAGAAGGCCGGTTGAAAATGCGTTGCCTCCCCAGCCAACCCTCCCTCGGGCTCCTCCGCGTGTTTTTGGTGTTGGATTGGTTCTTGGGGCACGACTGAGGGGCGGCGGCGGTTCTCGTTGCTTTTTTGTCGTTGTGCTTGTTGCTGTTGTTGTTTTCGTTGGGTTCATGATTTTAAGGTTGGTGTTACTATTAGCGTCATTTATAATGGACATGATAAGGATAATGAGAATAATGATAATACTGATAATAATAATAATGATATTGATAATAATAATAGTAATAATAATAATAATAATAGTAATGATAACAATGACAATAACATTAATTATATTAACAATAACAGATAACAATAATCATAATAATAATAATAATAACAAAAAATAACAATAACAATAACAATACTACTGCTACTGCTACTACTACTACAACTACTACGTTACAATCGATATTATTCCTATTGCCTCTTGCCATCGGATCCAAATAAAGAAAACGCAATATCCTTGTACTTCAAGTTATTTCAACCAAAGTTTCAACAACTTTAGACCTTGTTTCCAGCCGACGTCGACTTCGAGGAGGCGTCCGAATCCATGGTCTAAATAAATACCTTTAGTGACCTTGTTCGATTCGGTGCCATTCGGACCCTAGTCTGGATCCTTGAGAGGGATTCCAACAAAGGATACGGACAAATAGCAAGCTTTTATATCGTTATTGAAATTGTTGCACAGGGCGTGAAATATAACTTATTTCCCGGTGCTTTTGGGGCATCGGCACTTCTCATTGAGTGAAAACAGTTTAATGTAATGGAGGGACAAGTATGGCTATCTGTCTTTTATACAGTGGCTGTAGTGGTAGTTGCACCAGCAGTACTAGCAGTAGTAGCATCAGTAAAAGTAGCAGCAGTAATAGTAGTGGTAGCAGTAATAGTAATAGTAATAGTGGCAGCAGTAATAGTAGTGGTAGCAGTAATAGTAATAGTAGCAGCAGTAATAGTAGTGGTAGCAGTAACTCATCATGGAGGGGATGAACTTGCCATTCAGAATTAATGAAAGAGATTCAGGGTATTCATAAGTTCATACACATTGACTTTGCTGATGATGTTACTCTCTCATCTGAGTCTTTGGAGATCTTTGTGGCGGCTCTCCAGGCACTGAGCGTAAGGGCCTTCTAGATCGACGTAATCTTTATTTTTCTATATATATCTATTTTTATTACTATTTACTGTTGCTGTTATTGTTATTGTTATCATTACTGTTATCATTATCATTATCATTATTATTATCATCATTATTATCAATATAATATATTATATTATTATTTTATATTATTATTATTATTATTATTATTATTATTATTATTATTATTATTATTATTATTATTATGTCATTATCATTATTGTTGTTGTTAGTTAGTTATTATTATTTTATTATCATTATTATTGCTATTCTTCTTTTTTATTATTATTACTATTATTATAATTGATATTATATTATTTTATTATTATTATTATTATTATATATTAATTATTATTATCATTATTATTATATATTATCATTATTATTATTATTATTATTATTATATTATTATTTATTATTATCATTATCATTATTATTGTTATTATTACTACAACTACCACTACTATTGTTATCGTTATTTTATTGTTATTATCATTACTGTTGTTATTGTTTTCGGGGGAAGAGGATGCAGAAAGAAACTGCTTATTCGATATGTGTTTTACATATCTTGCGTGTGATTCTGAATCGCCTCTGCCTTATTTCCACAGCAAATAAAAATGGACCTTTTCATTTCCACTGCGAATGGCAAGAAAGCGTGGTACTTGAGACAGGAACGTGTAATTATAGTTCAGTGTATTTCTTTCATTGTCGCATATTTATCCATTGTCGATTCTCTATGCAATAGGTAATAGAGTCAAGTCAAAATGGCTTTTAGATCTGTCTAAGATGTTTTCTTCAAAATGTTATGATCACCGTGACTCTTCTTTTGTTTATCCATTTTTCCATTTCGTTTTCCACCTTTTCTCCTTCTTTATCCACTTCTTTTTCTTCTAATTCCCCTTTTCCTCCTCCTCCTCCTCCTTCTTCTCCACTTCCTCCTTCCATTCTCCGCCTGCATCTCCCCTAGAAATCTGCCTGTCAGCGCGAGAACAAGTGGTTTAGAGAAGCGCTGATTTATCACAACTTAAGTGTTTGTTTTTTAGTCGTTGTATAAAGAGGAACACGGACTTCAGTCGAGTTCAGTAAGATGCTAATGAAGAAGATTAAGTACTGAGAGCCATCGGATTCACTTAATTGAGTAAAGGGTTAAAAAGAGAAAGGGAGAAAGGATTTTTGTATGATCGTATGCATGTATGTATATATACATACACACACACGCCCACACACACACAGACACACACACACATATACGCATACATACATATATAGTTATACATATATGTACACACACATACACATACACAGTTCCTAGGGGCTACAGTACAAGAATTCTTCCGTCAAATAAAGGAAATCCCAAAGCATTTTATAGATCAAGGCAACAGTTGAATTAACGACGAAAACGGACACGAACAACAACACCGCGCCCGTTCCCTAATGATCGGCGGCTTCGAGATCCGGGTCAACATGACAGAGGGAAATCGCGAGATCNTCTCTCTCCTCTTCCTTTCTCTCTCCTTCTCTTCCCCTCTTCTCCCCTTCTCCCCCTCTCTCCTTCTCCCTAACAGAGAGCAAGAAAAAATGAGAAAGTCAATTCAAACAGGAAGGCTAATGGAACTGACTGACAACATAATTAGACACAGCAGGCCAGACGCCACAGACAGACATCCACAACAGACAAATCGATTGCACAACAGACACTCGCAGTACAGACACCTACTAGACAGACATCCACACAGACAAATCGAGACACAACAGACACTCGCAGGACAGACACGGCACAGACAGACAAATGGAGGACAAACTAGCACGCAGACAGACACAGCATGCAGGACACGCACAGACAGACATCCAACATAGACAAATCGTATGTGACACAACAGGACACGCAGACCATGACACCGCAGGCTAGACACGCACAGCCAGACTCACCCACAACCAGACAAAGCGAGGCACATAACAGACACGCAGATAGACACAGCAGTGCAGATCAGACACGAAGAACAGACACAGCAGGCAGACACGCACAGCCCGACACCCACACAGACAAAGCGGCACAACAGACACGCGGTACAGAACAGCAGGCAGACACGCACAGCAGACACCCCACACAGACAAAGCGAGGCACAACAGACACGCAGACAGACACAGCAGGCAGACAGGTACACGAAGACAGACACGAAGACAGACACAGCAGGCAGACGCACAGACAGACATCCAGACAGACAAATCGAGACACAACAGACACGCAGAACAACACAGCGGGTATAGGATACGCACAGACAGACATCCACACAGACAAATCGAGACCACAACAGACACAGAAGGCAGACTCACACGGATCAAAGCCGAGGCACAACAGACACAGCGGGCAGACACGCACAGACAGACACGAAGACAGACAGGCAGACAGCTCCAACTTATTAAGGCGGACGCCGCTTTTCTCTCCGCACTCATACTTCTTTTACGTCTGGACAGACTTATTGTCATGGGAGAAGAGGGGAAGGATGGGAAGTGAAAGGAGGAGGGACGGGTTTAGTAAGGGTGGGAGGGGAGGGAGGGAGGGAGGGGGGAGGGGGATGGTGAGGTGAGGGTAGGTGAAGGGAAGGAATGGGTAGGGTGGGTGAGGGAGGGAAGGAGGAGAGAATGGGCGAGGGAAGATTAGGGAGGGATGGATAGGGGAGGGAGGGATAGGGGGGAGAAGGGTGAGGAAGAAGGGAGGTAAGGGAGGGAGGAGGAGGCAAGAGGAAAGCGTATATAGGTGAGGGATGAAGAGGTAGGAAAGGGATAGGGGATAGTGAGGGGAAGGAGGGAGTAAGCAAGATGAAAGGGAAAGGAGGAGGGAGGGGAAAGTTAAGGGCACGGGTAAGGGATAGGTAGGGAGGGAAGGGTCAGAGGAAGTGGAGAGAGCGAGAGGGGAAAGAAATAGGAAGGAGGAGGGGGGGAAGGGGGAGGGAAGGGATTAGAAGGTAATGAGAGGCGTTCATATGAAAGAAAAAAAGAAAAAAAAAGAAAATGTCTGGAGCTTGCATGAGTCATATCTCTTGGGAGACGAAGGAGAAAAATAAGACGAAGAAAGGAGATGAGAAAATGAGAGATTAAAAAAAAATCTAATGATTAAAGGAGATGAGAAAATGAGAGATTTTTTTAAAAAGAAAATCTAATGATTAAGTAATTAAGATTAAGATTGGTGAATGTGCAGAAAAAAATATAGATTGATGGATGAGATGGCGAATGATTAAGAAGTGGGAGAATAGGAAATAAAGATGATAGATGAGAAAGGAAGATTAAGATCTGGAAATGAGTTGGAACTGGGAATGTAAGATGGAAGGAGGAGGAGGAGGAGGAGAGAGAAAAAGAAAGAGGAAGAAGAAAGAATAAGAAGAGAAGAAGAAGAAGAAGAGTAAGAAGAAGAAGAAGAAGATAAGAAGAAGAAGAAGAAGAAGAAGGAAGAGAAGAAGAAGAAGAAGAAGAAGAAGAAGAAGAAGAAGGAGGAGGAGGAGGAGGAGGAAGAGAAGAAGAAGTAATAAGAAGAGTTTAAGAACAATAACAAGAAAGAAGAAAAGAAAGAAAATGAAATGGTAGCAATAATCATGAGTCTTGATTGAGAAATCGATAGACGAAACATGAGATAAAAGTGAAAGTGAGATTGCGAGAAAAGGGAAAAGAATAATTGTGATATTTAGAAGAGAGAAGGAAAAGTGGAGTATGAGATAAAATGCGAAGATGACTGATATGAGAAAGAAGGAGAATGGACAGAAGAAGAGATTGGTTGAGAAAGGAAGAAGTATAAAGTATGGAAATAAAAATATAAGAATATTAAAAATGAAATATAAAATAATTGAAGAATATAAAATGAAATATAAAAAATGAAGAATTTAAAATGAAATACAAGTAAAAGATTAAAAAAATAGAATAAAATAAAGAATAAGAATATAGATTTGGAAAATAAAAAAATATGGGATTTAGTGGAAGAATGATAAATTAGAAGGAATGGACGTTTGAATATATTTTTACGTGAGAAAGAAAGGGAGAAATGTGATAGAATTGATAGAATAAAAGGGAATAAAGAGAGGAAATGAGGAAGATGATAAATAGGATTAGACCGAAAACAGATAATTAGAAGAGAACGAAGAGAAGAAGAAAAATGAGATTGGATAGTGAGGGAAAGTAGTGGGGGGGTGGGGTTGGGTGAGGGTCATCGGGGAATTTGAACGATCTTTTTTCTTTCTTTTCTTTTCTTTTCTCCAGCTTTTCCTTTTTCGGTGAAGAAAAGGGGAGAGAGGGAGCGAGAAAATTTTAAAGAGTGGAAATGAGGGAGAGAGGAATAATTTTAAAGGAGTGGAAAGAGGGAGAGAGGAATAATTTTAATGGAGTGGAAAGATTGATAATGCATTTCATTTTGATCTGTATGGATGAGTGTATGATAATTTCTTTACGGATGAATGCATGTATTTATCTTATTAATGATGCAACGTATATACTTCACGGCACGCGTCCGCCACGCACAAACACACACACACACACACACCACACACACA
>NW_020872420.1:1582913-1588068 GCF_003789085.1 Penaeus vannamei
AGTCGAGTGGGGACTTGTGTGTTGCGGGGGATACTGTGAAACCATTGTTCATTGTGAATATTGTTGTTGTTGTTGTTTGTTATTGTTGTATTTACTATTACTACTACTACTACTACTCATTACTGTTACTACTATTACTATTATTATTATTATCATTATCATTCATGTTAATCATCGTCATCATCATCATCACCATCATCACCATCATCATCATCATCATCATCATCATCATCATCATCATCATCATCATCATCATCATCATCATCATCACCACCACCACCACCACCACACCACCATCAACCACCATCACACCACCATCATCATCATCATCATCATCAATCAATCGTGTTTAGATACGAATTATTGAAATGTCAATAATCCGACCATTCTTACTCTTATAATAAAGAGCCGATACCGAACTAAACCACGCGACACCCAGGCTTCCAATACCACACCGACTATAGAACTGGACCCCTAATCCCTCTTGAAACTCCCAAACGCCAACTCCCCATAACACAAATTCCAATAAATGCTAAGGGATTAGCTCTCCCAAGATACACAAGAGGATTAGATCGGGGCTTCGGTTGGTGGAGGACAGTGTGATAGAGGTTTCGATGCTCTGTGACTGAGTTAAAGTGCTTGTGTCTTAGAGAGGAAGAGGGAATCAGCTGATGTGGAAGGGGGTGTCAGTGGACAGGGAAATCAGCTGATGTGGGGGGGGGGGGGGTCACGTGGACAGGGAAATCAGCTGATGTGGAAGGGGGGGGGGTCAACGTGGACAGGAAATCAGCTGATGTGGAAGGGGGGTGTCACGTGGACAGGGAATCAGCTGATGTGGAAGGGGTGTCACGTGACAGGAAATCAGCTGATGTGGAAGGGGGTGTCACGTGGACAGGGAAATCAGCTGATGTGGAAGGGGGGTGTCACGTTGGACAGGGAATCAGCTGATGTGGAAGGGGGTGTCACGTGGACAGGGAAATCAGCTGATGTGGAAGGGGGTGTCACGTGGACAGGGAAATCAGCTGAATGTGGAAGGGGGTGTCACGTGGACAGGGAAATCAGCTGATGTGGAAGGGGGTGTCACGTGGACAGGGGAATCAGCTGATGTGGAAGGGGGTGTCACGTGGACAGGGAATCAGCTGATGTGGAAGGGGGTGTCACGTGGACAGAGGAAATCAGCTGATGTGGAAGGGGGGTGTCACGTGGACAGGGTAAATCAGCTGATGTGGAAGGGGTGTCACGTGGACAGGGAAATCAGCTGATGGTGGAAGGGGTGGTCACGTGGACAGAGAAAATGCTGATGTGGCAGGGGGTGTCACGTGGACAGGGAAATCAGCTGATGTGCGAGGGGGGGTGTCAGTGGACATGGAAATCAGCTGTGTGGAAGCAGATGGGAAATCAGCTGATGTGGAAGGGGTGTCACGTGGACAGAGAATCAGGGCTCGATGTGAAGGGGGTGTCCGTGACAGCGGCATGTCAGGGAAATCAGCAGACTGATGTGGAAGAAGAGAATAAGATAGGCTTGTGGTATAAATGTACAGGCAGTTATTGATCTGTAAATCTCGCGTGTAAGGGAATGATGGGGGGGGCGGAGGGAGAGAGGGCAGAAGAAGGGGGAAAGGAAAAAGGGGGGAGGTGATAGGCATAAAGTTTATTGTCTGGATTGCCTGGGGGATAGAAAGGGGAGGTGGATAGACAGATAGGAATACAGACAGGTGAAATTACAGATGATAGGAGGGTTAGACAGGTAGTTCACAAGACAACCTGTTCAATCAACAGATAGATATGTGATATGTAGACAGACAGACAGACAGTCATCCAGACACGCAGAGGATAGAGGAAACAGTATGACAAGACATGACAAGCGGATAGATAGGGACACAATATGACAAGACATGACAGGCCAGACCACAGATAGCTACAAGACACGACATAGACAGGCAGGCAAACAATATGACAAGACATGACAGGCAGACACAGGAAGATAGTCCGACAAGACACGACATAGACAGGCAGCAAAACCAATATGACAAGAATGACACAGGCAGACACAGATAATCCGACAAGACACGACATGGACAGACAGACAAACAATCATGACAAGAAACATGACAAGGCAGACACATGCAGGGGATAGTCGCGACAAGAACCGACTAGGGGACAGACAGCAAACCATCTGAACAAGACACATGACAAGGCAGGCCACATGCAGATAGTCCGACAAGACACGAAAATAGACAGAGCAGGACAAACCACTATGAACAAGACATGACAGCATGACCACATGCAGAATAGTAACCGACAAGCACGACATAGACAGAGCCAGGCAAACCAATATGAACAAAGACATGACAGGCCAGACACAGGAAGATAGTCCGGACAAGACAACGGGACATGACAAGACAGACCACACAATTGAACAAGACATGACAGGCAGACATTTAGGAAGATTAGCGCCGACCAGAACACGACCTAGACAGACTAGGGCAAACAATAAATGACAAGACACGACGGCAGACCCATACAGATAGTCCGACAAAGACACGACATAGACAAGACAGACAAACAATATGACAAAACATAACATAACAGACAGACAAATGCGACTGAGGCCCCTCGCAGGAACGAAATGAGGCTGACAGTTGGAACGAGACAAGTGGGACAGGCAGACAGACAGAGACAGAAAAGACACCGACAAAAACAGACGGATGTGCAACAGGCTGAAAATAAGTCTGCGAAGGTCCCCCGTTCCTAGATGCAGGACAAAGGAACTGTTGATAGCGGGGGGACCTGACAGGACGGAGGATAAAAAGGAGGAAAAGAGAATTATTATCAGTCTTTCCTCTCTTCTCTTCTTCTTCTCTATTCTCTTCTTTTCTCTCTCCTCTTTCGCGTCTCCTCGATTCTTTCTCTCTCCTCTTCTGTTTCTCTTGTTGCTTCCTCTTTTTTATTCTTCTCTTCTCTCTCCTCTTTCTCTTCGTCTTCTCTTCTCTCTCTTATTTCTTTCTCTCTCGTCTTCATCTTTTCTCTCCCTTCTCTCTCTTCTCTCTCTCCCTTCTCTCTCTTCTCTCCCCTTCTCTTCTCTCTCCCCTTCTCTTCTTCTCCCCTTCTCTTCTCTCTTCTCAACCCTCTTCGTTCTTCTCCCCCCCGCTTTCTCTCTGCCTCCTCGTCACGGTTGGTTTCCTTGACCTGTAGATTGGTCAGGTCGCAGGTCAGTCGGCTGGGATAACTCGCTGACCTGCAGAGCGGTTGTTGCGACCTGCAGGAATTTCGTGACCTTATTAGGAGACTGCAGCAAGGACGTGGTGGTGAGAATCAGCTTTTGATTCTTCCTCTTCCACGGTCTTTCTCTTCCTTGTCCTTCCCTTCTCCTGTTCCTCCTTCTTTTCCTTCTCTTCTTTGTTATTCGATTTTTCTTATTATTATTCCTTCGCCTCCTCGTCCTCTTTCTCCTCCTCCTCCTCCTTCATTATTCGATTCCCTCTCTCCCCTCCCCTCCTTCCTCTCCACCAGCTGATCCTCATTTTCATCATGATTCTCACCATCTTCCTCTTCTATCTCCTTTTCCTTCTCCTTTCCCTCTCTTTCTCCTCCTCTTCCTCTACTTCTTCGTCTTCCTCCTTCTTCTCCTCCTCTTCCTTCTTTCTTCCATCTTCTTTTTCCTTTCTCCTCCCTCTCCTCCTCCTCCTCCATCCTTCCTCTCTCCTCCTAATTCTATCTCCTCATCCTCCTCTTTCCTCTCCTCCTTTCCTCCTCCTCTAAAATCCTCCTCTTTTTCTTCCTCCTTTTCTCCTCTTCTTTAATAATTCTCGTTTTTACCATATCTCTTCTATTTATTTTTTCTCTTTCTCTCTCTTTATCCGTCGTTTTCGTAAAATAGTTTCTGGTTCTTTAATGGATTATAATTCTTGATTTTCTTTTGAAGTTGACGTTGCGATTAGCTCTTGTTTATTCTTATTGTTCTTTAATCTTTTCTTTGCTTAGTTGGAAGGACGGTTCGTCCTCTCTCTCTCTCTCTCTTTCTTTCTGTCTCTTTCTGTTGCTCTCTCTCTCTCTCTCTGTTGCTTCCTTTCTCCTTATTTCTCTCTTGCTATCGTTTTTTTCTCACTTTCTCTCTATCTATCTAGCTAGCTATTTAGCTAGCTAGGTTCTATCTCTCTCTCTCTCTCTCTCTCTCTCTCTCTCTCTCTCTCTCTCTCTCTCTCTCTCTCTCTCTCATCTCTCTCTCTCTCTCTCTCATCTCTCTCCTCTCTTTCTCTCTCTCTTTCTTCTTTCTTTCTCTCTTTCTCTTTATTCCCTCTTTTCTCTCTTTTATCCTCTTCTCTTTATCTCTTTCTCTCTTTATCTCTTTTCTCCTCTTATCTCTTTTCTCCCTCTCTCTTTTTTTCTTTTCTCCATTCTCTCCCTCTCATCTCCTTCTCATCTTCTCTCTCTCTCCTCTTCTCTCTCTCTCTACTCATCCTCTCTCTTCTCGTCTCTATCTCTCTCTCTCTCTCCTTCTCTCCTTCTTCTCTCTTCGTCTTTTCCCTTTTCTTCTTCCTCTTTTCTTCCTTTTCTCTTCCTTCTATTTTCTCCCCTTTCTTTTTTTTTTTTCTTTCCTTTCTTTTCTCCTCCTCTTTCTCACTCATGCGTTCATCTTTATCCTCTCCTTTCTTTTCTCTCTCTCTTTATCCTCTTAATTATTTTCTCTTTCTCTCTGCTTTTAATCTCATTCCCTCTCTTTCTCTGCTCGCTCTTGTTTACTCCTCATTTCTCAAATACTCTCATCTTTTTTCTCTTTCTCTCTCCAACAATCTCCGTCTTCATTCTGTTCGGTCCATCTCTTTGTTTTTTGCTTTTCTTTGATTGGTTTCCTTTGTGTTTTTACCGTTCGTTTCTCTTTTTTCTCAATCTCGACGCTCGATTTTATTACATTAGACCTCTCGTTTCTACAACTGATCATATCGCCTCGACCCCTGTATTCTTGCTTTTTGTGTTTTTAATCTTTCCTCGCACCTCTTCTTCGCTCTCTTCACTCCCTCTGCTTGTCCACACTCCCTCCCCCCTCTCTTTTCTCACTATCATTCTCTCACTCCTCGCTCTCGTCCGACTCATCCTCTCATCTCCTCTCCGACAACGTCTCCTCCTCTTTTGTCGGTCAGTCTCTCTCTGCTCG
>NW_020872421.1:5000-7500 GCF_003789085.1 Penaeus vannamei
GGAGGGAATGAAAAGGAAGAGGAGGAGGGAGGGAGGGAGGGAGGGAGGGAGGGAAGGAAGAGGGAAGGAGGAGGAGAAGGGAGGGAGGAGGGAAGATGGGGTGGAGGGAAAGAGGAGGGGAAGGAGGGAAGGGGGATGGGCAGGGAGGGAGGGGGGAAAAAAATCAAGAATTCTTAGATAGATAATATTATGCCTCGTTTTTTCAACGAAACTTTTCAACGAATCGATCATTTTTGTATATAAAAAGTATATAAAATTTAATCTGTCGCCGGAAGTCAAGAAAAGTAGAATCAGGAGATGAAGAAGGATAAGAAGAGGAATAAGAGAAGAAGGTGATAATGTTGAAGAAGAATAAGAAGAGGAATAAGAGGTGATACTGTTGAAGAAGACGAAGAAGAAGAGAAGAAGGCGATAACAATGAAGAAGAAGAAGACGAAGATGATGATTATGATGAAGAATAGGAAGAGGACGATGAATAAGAAGAATAAGAAAATTAAGAAGACGAAGATGAAGGCGAAATAAAAGATAACGAAGAAGAACAAGAAGTAGCTGAACAAGAGAAAGAAAACGAAACAGCAGAAGAAGAAGAAGAAGAAAAAAAAAAGACGAACAAAACAAAACAAACAAACAAAAATTAGAACAAAACAAACAAAAAATTAAACAAAACAAACAAACAAAATTAGAACAAAACAAACAAACAAATCGAGGTCCTAGTGTCTGCTCCTCGTCCAAGGTCGACCTTCCGCCCCGCCTTGTTAGCCGGCGTCGAGGGTCACTTGAGGGAGGAATGCCTTTGAGGACGAGAGGTCGAGGGTTCGATGCCCGGGACTTATTTGCTTGTGTGTGTGTGTGTGTGTGTGTGTGTGTGTGTGTGTGTGTGTGTGTGTGTGTGTGTGTGTGTGTGTGTATACATACATACATACATGCAAATATACATACATACATACCTACACACACACACATATGTATATATGAATACGTATACATACACCTAATCTACATACATATAAGGCGCAGGAATCCTCATTGAACAATCTCCGAACTGCCCCCCCTCCCCCCTCCCCCCCAATCCCACTTTCCCCACCATCCCCTCCTCTCCCTCCCTCTCCCCCCCCCCTCATTCCACCTCCTCCCCCCCTCCCCTGGTCCCCCCCCTTCCTTACTCTCCCTCCCATCCCTTTCCCCTTCCCCCCTCATTCCACCTCCTCCCCCCCCCCCTGGTCCCCCCTTCCCACCCCTCCCCTCCCCCATCCCCTTCCCTTACCCCCCCCGTTCCACCTCTCCCCCTCTCCCCTGGTCCTCTCCTCTCTTCACCCTCCCCTCCCCCGTCCTCTCTCCCTCCTCATTCCACCACCCTCCTCCCCTCCCCTGGTCCCTCCCCCCACTTCCCACCCTCCCTCCCCCCGTCTCTCTCCCTCCCCCCCTCATTCCACCTCCCTCCCCCCCTTCCCTCTCCCCTCTCCCTTCCCTCCTCTCTCCACTCATTCCACCTCTCCCCCTTCCCCCTCCCCCGACCCCAATCCCACCCTCTACCCTCCCCACCCTCCCTTTTCCCCTCTCCTCTCCCCCTCATTCCACCTCCTCCCCCCTTCCCACCCCCTCCCCCCATCCCCTTCCCTCTCCCTCCCTCTCCCTCCCCCCTCATTTCCACCTCCTCCCTCCCCCTCCCCTGGTCCTCCCCCCTTCCCACCCCTCCCTCCCACCATCCCCTTCCCTTACCCCCCGTTCCACCTCCTCCCTCTCCCTGGTCCTCCCCCTTCCACCCCCTCCCCTCCCCCCTCTCTCTCCTCCCCTCATTCCAACCACCCTCCCCCTCCCCTGGTCCCTCCCCCTTCCCACCCCTCCCCTCCCCGTCTCTCTCCCTCCCCCTCCACCCCTCTCCCCCCCTCCCTGGTCCTCCCCCCTTCCCTCCCTCCCTCTCCCTCCCCTCCCTCCCCCCCTTCCCCCTCCCCCGACCCCAATCCCACCTCCTCCCTCCCACCTCCCTTCCCTCTCCCTCTCCCCCCTCATTCCACCTCCTCCCCCCCTCCCCTGGTCCTCCCCCCTTCCCATTCCCTCCCCCCATCCCATTCCCTCTCCCTCCCTCTCTCCCTCCCCTCATTCCACCTCGCTCCCCTCGTCCCTCCCCCCTCATTCCATCTCCCCCTCTCCCTTCCCTCCCCTCCCTCATTCCACCTCCCCCCCCCCCCCGACACAATGGGAATCGGTCAGAAGCGCTTCGTCTTCTTCGGGATAAAAATACGCGAGCGGAATAGGCCGAGCTGTCACGGAAATAGACGTCGACCCTCTCGTGGCGGGAGGGCTGACTCACACGCCCCTCCCTCCCCCTGCCTTTGCCTTTTTCCCCTCCCCCTCCCCCCTCCCCCTCCCTCCCTCCCCCTACCCTTCCCTCTCACCCATCCTGCTGCACTCTCACTATTCTCACTTTTGTCACCCCCCTTCACATCCTACCTATTCCTCCCCTCTCCCCTCTCACTATTCTCACCCTTGTTCCCTCCCT
>NW_020872421.1:12500-15000 GCF_003789085.1 Penaeus vannamei
GCTGATTCTCCGATTGTCAATTGTTTTGTTTATAGTCGCCGAATTGTTTCGCCTTCCCGCCCTGCGCACGGCTCTCATTCTTGTCATTTTATCGGTGTTTTGCTTCTTCTTCTTCTTCCTAAGACGAATAAATACATATATCAAGAATTCGTTTTGACTACAATCGTCTAAGTTAGTTCGAGTTATGAATTATTCCTGAAAAAAACGAGAAAAAACAAGAGAATGTATAAGGGATCGAATCGAGGCAGTGGAATCCAATTCGATTCTTAAATAAATGTCATTTATAGACGAGTCACGTGCACGAAAAAAATATAGTGATAATAATGATAATGATGATGATAACAACAGAGATAATAATGATAATAATAACATTAATGATAATAGTTATAATAATGATGATGATGATAATAAAAATAATGGTAATAATGATGATAATGATAATAATAACATTAATGATAATAATTATAATAATGATGATGATAATGATAGAAATAATGATAATAATGATTGTTATTCTTATTATTCTTCTTATTACTATCATCATTATCATCATTATTTTTTCAGTGCGCGAATAACTTATCTACCAGTGACATCGTTTAAGAATTATCATTATTCATCAGCAAGTAATAGGGAAATGAAGGAGAGAAATAGAAATAGAAAATAGAGAGAAATAGAAATAAATAAATAGAAATAGGAATAGAGAGAAATCATGGACGAAATGATTAACTTAGTAATTGCAAGATAATTCAAGATAATTTTCCTCGTCGCAGCGACCTTGCGACTCCGATCAAGTGAGGTTTTCGGGTCAAATAACTTGATTGGGATTGGCGGTGATTCGGTGATTAGCAAGGGACGAGTTTGGGCAAATTCTGGGCTCGTGTGAATGTTGGGAAATTGTTGTGAAGAGAAACGAAAATAGAATAAGGTTTCGTTGTATGTTTGTGTTGTATGTTGTATGTTTTTTTTTTTATAGTTTGTGTTGATACAAATACTGCTTTGTGTTATGTACTAATTGTAGAAAAATAACTGCTCTTTCTTATATGATTATTCTGTAGTTTTCGTATTAATATGTGTTATTAGAACACTTAATCAAGAAAGTAATCGTAATTACATCGGTTGTTCTAGCGCATATAAATACTTTATATATGTATATATGTGTGTGTGTATCTATCTATCTATCTACTCTATCTATCTAATACAATATATTATACATACACACACACACACACACACACATACACACACACCACACACACACACACATATATATTATATAAATATATATATATAATATATATATATATATATATATATATAATATATATATATGTGTGTGTGTGTGTAAATTCTATATATATATATATATATATATATTATATATATGTGTGTGTGTATTATATATATATATATATTATATATATATATTACATATAATATATATATAATATATCTATATAAGATCGAACACACACACCATCACCCTACTGTTCGACAGAACCTGAATCAGAACTTCCCAAAGGAAATCTTTAGCGAATCAAAACTGAACGAAAAAAAGAGAGATCGATTAAACGTTCAGGCAGACCGTGACCCCCCTGCCCCCCACCCCTTGTTGCTTAAACAGGACTCTCACATAAACAAGACACCAATTAGGAAGGCGACGAAGATTCCCGTGATAGCCGTCGGCAAGTCCCCAAGGTGGAAATAGATGCTCTTTGCGGGAGAAGCGAGCGCGGGCTGAGTAGACTGGGGCTATTTTTTGTTTTGTTTTTGTTTTGTTTTGTTTTTGTTTTGTTTTGTCTTTTTTTTCTTTCGCTTTTTCTGTTTTTGTGGTCGCTTCTTTTTTTTTTTTTAGGGTGCGTTTGTTAATTTTCATCTCTCTGCTCTGCCTCTTCCTCTCTTTTCTTTTTTTTTCATTTGTTTTGTTTTGGTCTTTTTCTCTCTCTTTTCTGTCTTTTGTGGTCGGCTTTTTTTTTTTATTTTTTTTTTTTAGTCCGTTTCTAATTTTTCTCTTTCGCTCATCTCATTTCTCTTCTTTCTCTCTCTCTTCTTTCGACTCTGCACTCTCTTCTCTTCTCTCTCCTCTATCTATCTCTCTCTCTCTCATCTCTCTCTCTCTCCTCTCTCTCCTCTCTCTCGTCTTTATCACTCTCATCCTCTTTCTTCTCTATGTCTCTCTCTCTCTCTCTCTCTCTCTCTCCTCTCTCTCTCGTCTCTTTCCTCTCTCTCCTCTCTTTCTCCTTTCTCACTCTCACTCTCTAACTCTCACTCTCTTCTCTCCTCTCTGCTCTCTCTCTCTCTGTCTCTCTCTCTCTTCTCTCTCTCTTCTCTCTCTCTCTCTAACTTCTCTTCTCTCTTTCTCACTCTTCTCTCCTCCTCTCTCTCTCTCTCTTCCTTTCTCCTCTTATCCTTCCCCTCGGTTTCTCTCACACCTGTCCCTCCTTCTCTTCGGGACACTCTTTTTATTTTCTTATGAGTGGGTCTATTAGTTTATTAATTATTT
>NW_020872421.1:27500-30000 GCF_003789085.1 Penaeus vannamei
TCAAAGTTGCCTTTAGCTCTTTTTTTTTTTTTTTTTTTATTTAGGAATTCTTTCGTCATTTTTTCGTCTCCTTATTCGTCAGCGTTCTCTATCCATCTCTGGCGTTTTTGCGTTTTCGCTCGTTTCCGTTTTTATTCACTCATGTTCTCTCATTTTCACTTATGGTCTCTCGCTTTCACGTGTTTATCTCATTTTCTCTCATTTTCACTTTCACTTTCTCTCATTTAATCGTTTAAGTCTTTCTCACTTTCACATATTTTCTCACGTGTTCTCTCATGTTCACCGAACTCTGTTTTCCATTCTCATTCTTACACATCCAGAATATGAACGCACATACTCTCACACATACACATAAACGCACACAGGTTTACAGAAACACAC
Organism: Penaeus vannamei; assembly: GCF_003789085.1. Classification (NCBI taxonomy): domain Eukaryota; kingdom Metazoa; phylum Arthropoda; class Malacostraca; order Decapoda; family Penaeidae; genus Penaeus; species Penaeus vannamei. The sequence continues at coordinate 27,882 of NW_020872421.1, forward strand.
ACAGGCTCACATAAACGTACACAATATCACATAAATGCACACAGGCTCACATAAACGTACACAGGTTCACATAGACGCACACAGGTTCACATAAACGTACACAGGCTCACATAACGCACACAGGCTCACATAAACGACACAGGTCCCACATAAAACGCACATAGGTTCACATAAACGCACACAGCTTTACAAAAACACACAGCTCACATAGACGTACACAATATCACATAAATGCACACAGGCTCACATAAATGCACACAGGCTCACATAAACACACATCACAAAACGTACACAGGTTTACAGAAAACACAACAGGCTCACATAGACGTACACAATACCACATAAACGCACACAGGCTCACATAAACGCACACAGGTTCACACAAACGCACACAGGCTCACATAAACGCACACAGTAATATTTTGATCATATATTACACCACGCTTTTGTCCCATTAGAATTTGATCACACAGAAGCAATTAACTAATTAATGTGATCAGACGATATTATATTTTACAATCCTCTTTGCTTTAGACTGAACAGTGGAAATGATTCTATTAGGAATTAATTATGTTGACCATTATTAATAAGATTCATGTGGAATGATCTTACAGCATTAATAATGAGGAGAAACGGAGGAGTTGTGACAGAATATGACAGACTCAATGACACTGCCACGTTGTCATATTCCTTGACAGCTGATGTGTCAAAAAACATCAATTCTTGAAACTCGAAGAAAAGAAGTTTTTTTGTTTGTATATAGTGTCAAATGTTTTTTTTTTTTTTTGGAAAAGTTGGTCTTTGGAAAGCTCAAAGTGTTAAATACATATAGTCTTTAATGAGGAAGAAAAAAATGATAATCTGGTATTGACTGAAAATACATTATTTACACATGTTTGTTAGATTTCATTTGCGGAAGAAATAACGTGTGTGTAAATGTGATTAAAAATATGATGGTGTGTTTAGAGTCAGGTAAATGGTGATGTTAATGGCAAACTAGTGATCGTAATGATAAATTGATTGTAATAACTTTGATAATAATGATTATGATAATGCCGATAATGATACTGATGATGACTAAGATAATATGAATGATTAGAATTTTGATAATGATAACGTTAATAGAAATGATAAGAGAAATCAGAGTAACATTGAGAAGGATCGTAATAAAGATGATTAAGATACTACCACTAATGATAGCAGTAATGACACAACATTATCAAGAAAAATAGTACAAAATCAAGAACCTAAAATCACAAATTCTTACTTATTAAGTTAAAAGAATCGCAACACCCCCCCCCCCCCCTTAAGAATTTAGCTTCTCCATTCAAGACCGTGTTATTTTCGACTTTATAGCTTAACGTTATGTTGCCAATTCTACTATTTGCTTTTTCTACTGATAAATGAAATAAAAGTAATTCCTGTAGGACAGAATCTGTTATTTTATTTTTATTGCTATTTGAAAAAATATATATATATTTTTTCACAATTTAGTAGTCTTTTTACGTAATCATTTCAATTTAAATGGATGTATGGGTCGACCCGTATTCATATTGGCAAAAGTAGAAAAGGTATGAATGAGAATTAATATCTTCACAAAACAGGAGATGTATTTGAATAATTTCGACTACATGTCTCCGTCAGAAATCCACGTATATCTGACGAAGATGTAGTCGAAGCCGGTCAAATACATCTCTTGTATGGCGAAGATATCCCTTCTCATCCGTATATTTTCTTTATTAACGGGACTTCGCTCGTTTATTTACGTGGGGGCAATATTTCTCCGTCGGTGCGAAAGGGTGAGGCCATAAATACACGGGAAGTTCGAACAGAAACGAGAAAAATGACGGAAAAAGTGATTACGAAACAGGGACTTGAGAATGGTGACATGAGCAGCAGAGTCGAGTAAATCCTTTAACATTTTACAATTGTTTGCTTTTGTTCATCGCGAACAGTAGAACACACAGGGTACACAGCACAAACACACAATAAAACACACATTTACAAGATAGAACACGCATTCACAAGACAGAACACACATTCACAAGATAGAACACACAAAGGCACGGTAGAACAGACATACACGCGAAGAAACATGCATTCACACGATAGAAAACAC
>NW_020872421.1:32500-35074 GCF_003789085.1 Penaeus vannamei
TCATCTTAGTCACCCCCCCCCCCCCCCGGTAGTCCCTCTCGGCTCCCATTCTGTGTCTGTCTGTCTGTCTCCTTTCGATTTATGAGACTGTCTTTCTCTTCTTCATCCTTCTCTCTGTGTCTTACTTGCCTATTTGTTTTTTTTCTGTCTGTTTGGAAACCTCTCTCTCTCTCTCTCTCTCTCTCTCTCTCTCTCTCTCTCTCTCTCTCTCTCTCTATATATATATATATATATATATATATATATATATATATATAATATATATATATATATATATATATCTGCGCCTCTATCTCCCATTCTTACTCATACTCTCACGTAAATTTTCACTCTCTCTCTCTCTCTCTCTCTCTCTCTCTCTTCTCTCTCTCTCTCTCTCTCTCTCTCTCTCTCTCTCTCTCTCTCTCTCTCTCTCCTCTCTCTCTCTCTCTGCTCTCTCTTAATTTTCTTCCCTCTCCACCCCCTTCCTTTCTCTGTTATTCCCCTTTTTTGTCAATTCTCATGTTCCTTCCTCTCCGCAACAGAGATGTATGACCGCATGGAAAACCCTGGCTCTTCCCTCTATTGTTTTTGGTGCAAAGGAACACTGTGGTTTACCCTTCTTGTTCTGAAGGCGGCGTCTCCACCCTTCCCTGTATTAGACCAGGCTGTGGCTCTATTCTGGGGTTGTTTTCTCTCTGTATTTGTAGAGTAAAGTATGTATTGAAGTATATTGGTTTTAGTTATCCCTCCCTTTTTTCATTCTGAGAAGTCGTTTGGTTAAAATAAGTCAAGATAAAAGCTCGGTGGATTGTTTTTTAAGATATGAGCGTCCTTGTGGGGGGAAGGATTGTTTACGTTCGTGGAAGGAGAATACGCATGCATCCGGATTCACCGGAATCACCCCCCGTCGCCTACGTTTTCTAAATCCGCCCCCAATTCCCCTTCCCCTTCGTCTCATATGACACGCTATTCATATCTCTCTTCTTCCTCTCTCTCCCTCTCTCCCCCACAGCCCTCCGGAAGGCGTTTGACTCCTTCGACACGGAGAAAACCGGCTCCATCACAGCTGAGACCATCGCCACCATCATGAGGATGATGGGCGTCAAGATCTCGGAGAAGAACCTGCAGGAAGCCATCGCCGAGACTGACGAGGACGGTGGGTTTCAACTCTCCTCTTGGCGGATCGAATCGCCTTTCGACTTCGCTTGTGGTGTTGGAACGCTTATAGATACTTGTTTTTAAGAAGCGTTGGAACTCAGCTCTCTCTATTCATCTACTTATATTCTTATACATTCGAATTCAATGTGGTTTTGGATCTCTTATGAATGACCAGTTAATGCATTCGAAGTCCCTTTCTGATAAAAGTGTTGATTAGAAAGTTATTTATAGTTTAATTAGCACTTAGCATCTCACAAAAATAAACCGAAAAGAATATATATTTGTCAGCACAGTATATGCATATATGATATATGTATATCTGTTTATTTACTCATTTTGTTATGCAAATTAAAAACGTCACAATTATTTCATGATAAAAGCAAAGTCGTGTTTTCTCTGAGACCATTTTAAAAGCCATTATCATTCACAGTTAATACATGCATCCACTTTTTGGCGCAAAAATTGTTATAAATAGATATTTTGTGACGTATAATTAACTTGGTTCCTCACCTACTATACAAATGAGATATCTTGATGTGTATATATATAGGAATTTGCACTCATATGTTCATATTTCCGTCCCTTTATGAATTTGTAGAAAAGAAAAAAGAAAAAAATACATTGTGTATATATGATTATATACCTCTTTCTATCTTTCTATCTATATATTCACAAAATCATGCTATTGTTCTCTCTCTCTCGCTCTCTCTTTCTTTTTTTCTTTCCCTCTCTCCACTCTCTCTCTCTTTTTCTTTCCATCTCTCTCTCTTTTCTCTCTCTCTTTCTTCTCTCTCCACTCACTCAATCACTTTCTCTCTCTCCCTCTCCTCTCTCTCTCTCTCTCTCTCTCTCTCTCTCTCTCTCTCTCTCTCTCTCTCTCTCTCCTCTCTCTCTCTTACCATATTGTATTCTCTCTCTCTCCCTCCTTCCCCCCTCTCTCTCTATCTCTCTTCTCCATTCATTCTTTTCTATCTCTCTCTTACATCTTTTTCCATCTTCTCTCTCTCTTCTCTCTCTCTCTTTCTCTCTCTCTCCTCTCTCTCTCTCTCTCTCTCTCTCTCTCTCTCTCTCTCTCTCTCTCTCTTCTCTCTCTCTCTCCATCCATCCTTTTCCATCTCTCTCTTATCTCTCTCCATCACCAATCCTCTCCCTCCTCCATCCATCCTTTTCATCTCTCTCTCTCCAATCCATTCTTTTCTATCTCTCCCTCCCCCCCCCCCTCTCTCTCTCTCTCCATCCACCACTTCCTCTCCCTCTCTCCCTCTTCTCCACCTACTCCGCCGGCCTCACCTTCCTTCCTCCTTCGCCTCCCTGCAGGATCCGGCCTCCTGGAATTCAGGAGTTCGTCGAGCTGTCGCCGCAAGTTCCTCATCGAGGAGGACGAGGAGGCTCTCAAGGCGGAGCTCAGGGGAGGCTTTTCGTTATTTACGATAA